>CAJNJA010006024.1:0-17224 GCA_905231915.1 Symbiodinium necroappetens
TATAGAAGCCCCAAAAAGGTTAAAGGTTACCTACTCAGCCCCTGAGTGTTTTGCAGGCATGGTACCCAGAGAACATCCCTTGTGCCATCTTCGGCATCAGGCGTCAAGCGGGCGGTTGGGAAACAAAGCCATGAAACCCTAAATCAATAACTAGACTCGCGCTTTGCGGGTTTTTCACGAATATTACATAGGGACCTCTGAGAGGAGACTATTCTTCGTACCCTATTTCTTGATCATTCAGAACCTCGTATCTAAAGCCCGGCAGCTCTGCCTTCTCTCAAAGACCGACCTGTTTCTGACCCTAAACATGTGTCTAGTTCAGGTCTGTAGACTTTTATACAATATAGGGCTTCTGATGGTTTCTACAATCAAGTTGTTCAGACCCAAACTGACGGTTAGGGGCATCGAGAATCGGAGTAGTACCTTCGGGTATAACAACATTATACAGCCGCTACCAGGCTGGCAGCTTGAAATGCTAATTAGATCGCTTCGTTGGTTTAAGGGCTCTTGCTGGGAAGTTCTGAAGAGTCGGAAACGGATGGGTTTGGTATGGTTTGGTGGAACCCTCGTCTGATGGGCTCGGGTTTGGGTTGGTTGGAGATTGTAGTGACGGCTCTGAAGTCTGTGGAATTGTGGGCTTTCGGGGACGTCTGGAAGCCCCGTACAACTCACGACAACAACATTCAACAATCACTTAGACTTATAAGGTTTGGCCTTGAGGGCTATTAGGGGGCGTGATTCGTGTTGTCTAAACTTGATGCGGTCACCTGACGCAGGCTGGATAAGAGCGAGTCGGAGGCAAGAAACGGCAAAGCAGGACACCTACTGTACCCAGCACAAGTACCTGACAGACATGCAAACTCTCGTACTCTCGTCAGGTGCAGCATGAACAGATCAATGGAGAGAAGACGAGGTTTCCGTAGCGACAGAAACACGGCACGTGCTCTCAAGAAGCTATGTCCCATCATTCTCAGCTAGCCGTGATCGGGGACAAGCAGCTCAGTACAGCACATCCGGACATGATGATGTTTCGTTGGAGTTGAGGAAGCATTCACCTTTCGAACCCTTGACTCACCCTTGACCCTACAACGGGAACCGTCGGCGGAGCGCACTGAACTTTCAGGAGGTCGTAGTACTCCGTGTCCGCCTCAGAACAAGGACAGCGGAGTTCTCCAGCAGAGCGCAATTCAAGCGTGCCTGATTCTTCCACAAGAGTTCTTTCGGATCGCCTATACGTCTCTTTCAAAAGAAAAGGCATCAGACTAGTCCGACCCACTCAGGCCAATACAACAAGATGGCCCAAAACAGCATTGCCACTGAGGTTCCCCGGGCAGGCGAGAATACGGCACTGTTTCTTCGTCATGTACATTATCGGCCAGAGCTGGGAACTCTCCATGACATGATATCACAAGAACTAGATGACCCATGAAGCTGGTGTCTGTGTGCCTCCAGCGACTATAGGCGTTTCATCATAAGCAGTAGCTAGTTCAAGGTTGGGATGGTGTTTTAAACACTAAATTTCCATGCCTTATTGAGTTTCACCCCATAAACATGTAACATGTTAACCAACTGTGACAAAGGTAGCGTGTCGAACAATCCTTGACTGCATGCTCGGTTTTGTGCTGTTCCGTGCCTTCAGGTTTGGCACGCCCTGCCCTGATCTCTCGGTGCTGTGGAGAAGCTACACATTTTGCTCACATCACCTACCAGCCAAAGGCTCCCACCACGGTGCTGCGAACCGCTTCGTCTACACCTCCTCCTGCGGACTGCGAGGAGCAGGACGAGGACACTAAGTCGAGACCAAAAGGCCTAAGCCTGAAACCAAACCCGCACGTCCGTTGCTTTGCATGTCCACACTGTCTCCTACCATGCCCTTGGTCCTTTGAGTATCCTGCGGCATGTAAGCAGCGGGTCCTTCTCCAACGCCAGTCGCAGTGGCCTCGCCTTTCTCCGCATCCTGGATGTCCGATACTCTGAAAGCTAAACAAGCGCTGCTTAGTCCTGCTGCTGAGCTACCGCTGCGGCTGCTGCTGCTGCTGCAACTGCTACTGCTACGGCTACTGCTATACTGCTACTGTTAGTGCTACTGCTGCAGCTACTGCTGCTGCTGCTGCTCCTGCTACTACTACTGCTGTTCCTGCTCCTGCTCCTGCTGCTGCTGCTGCTGCTGCTGCTACGACAACAACAACTACTACTTCTACTACTACTGCTAGTAGACGACGACGACTACTACTACCACTACTACTACTACTACTACTACTACACTACTACTACTACTACTACTAATAATAATAACAATAATAATAATAATAGTAATTACTACTACTACTGCAGCCACCACCACCACCACCACCACCGCCACCACCACCACCACCACCACCACCACAACCACTGCTGCCACTGCCCTTCTGCTGCTACGATGACAACGACTAACATGATGACGAGACGAGGACTCTGCAAGCCTCGATAACGGAGTGGCGCCGAATTCCTCTCAGCTCCTTGCCAGAACCCTTGCGGCCCTGCGCTCGTGCAAATAATAGAGTCGTGAGAGCCCCATCGGCGCCCAGGGGCCCTAAACACACAGATCAACCACCGACCGTGCTCTAAGCCCCATCAATACGTCTGTTTGAATTGACTGCAGTGGTTAGAGGTCTACTCTCAATCATCTTACCGGCATGGATTCCGAGAGGTTGTAAGGTTAGTTCCAAAGGCCTTGGGGATCTTACCCGACGGAAGTACAGTATATGAAAGGTCCTGCTGTGAGATAGTCGGCACTCCAGGCCGTGAGCCTTAAACGCTGCACCCCAAGCAGTTCAGGATTGAGGGTTTGAAAACGATGCTCAAACTACTTTCTGCCCTTGCTGGATGGACACTGGCCTTGGGGGCTTCTGCACCTCCTCCCGCATTGCTATGTGAAGTACTCTGGCAGTGTGAAAGAAAAGCCTGTGGGGCCACAGGTTGCTAGTACCTTTTTAGTCTTCATTTTTGGGTTACCAATTATAGGATCCTAAACACCCAAACGGGGACACTTATAGGTATCTTGTATATCATCGATCCACTACAGCTTAGGCTTTGGTGATGAGAAAAAGCCTAAACCCAGCCTCTGCCACTTGCTTCTCTAGTGCGCAAAGATCCACATCCACCTTACAGCAATGCAGAGTCAGGCTCACGATTCAGAGGGATCAGGAGAGGGAACCGGCCGCAGCCGTGCTGCCACAACAATGTAACAAGTGGGCAAAGAACACGAAGCCCGCAGACGTTTGTGGTACGTTTAGCTTGTTCACTTGCATCGTGGTTTCGGCATGAATACCGTGCTCCCTCTGCGACCCTAGTGCATGTGGGTGTTATTCTACGTGAGGGCTCCCTGCTGCCTTAACGTAAACAGCGGCTTACCAGCACCGAGAGCCCGAACTTCGGCCAGATCTTATGCACAGTATGAGCTGTTGCAGGGGGATGAGGATGGTGGGGCTCGGCCGCGTTCACACGCGGCAAAAAACACTGAACCCTAGAAGAAGGATCCTGATTCAGCGCTGGTTGCTTTGCAGCACGTGGCGGAGCCAGCGACATTGGCCGGTGGGACCCCCAAAGGCCTGAAAACATGGGTCCGGAGAGCCTTGCCATGAGGACTCTGTTCTCCAACTTGGGACAATCAAAAGCCCAATTCATCTTGTGACTTGTGCGGAAAAAAGGCGGACACGTGATGTTGCAGCGATGGCGGCGGTGGCGATGGTGATGATTCATGGTGGTGATGATGATGATGATGACGATGACTATAGCGGCCGTATCTTGCTGGACATCTTACAGAAACCCGGTGACACCCCCTAAGTCCAAAGTACAGTCCTTAGAGCCTTAGAGAAACTCTAGCCTGCAAGCCAGAGATGAACCATAAATTTTGGAGAGACTCTAAGCATGCCCTCTGCACAACCCTCCCCCTCTCTCACAGGCACTCGATACGTCAAGCCTGATTGAAGGGCTGCACTTGCTGCCCGCCGTGAAACAACAATCGGAATGCGAAGAGTTCAAAGCCCCAGAACCCGATGAGCCACTGCTGCATCTACCTCTGCACCACCCTAGACCCCTAAACTGACCCTAAACCCTAAAACATCGTAAAACCCCTAAACCTACGAACCGGTGAGCAGAAACTGAGGACGAGGCCCAACAACCCAGCTCCTGGTCCCAGACTTTCTCTTCACCTTACATGGCTGAGGCCACCCATCTTTGAGTCAAGGCACCGCTAAACTCTTTCTGGGAATTTCTGATATATATATAATATATATATATATATAATATGGGGGGTGGGTATGAGGCTTAGAAGCCTCGTGCCGACAACGAGCGGAATCAGCTCACAACAAAGTCGGACAATGCAACGGTCCTGCCTAAATGATTCTTCTGCTGGCGAAACCTTAGCCTTGCGAAAATACACCACAGGTCCTATTCAAAATGACACCTCAAGAATCCATCGAAGCCTCACTCCTTACAAGGACCCGCCACTCCTTAGCGCTAGAGGCCCCCACCAGGCCTCAAAGCTCAAAGTCTGAGCACAAGACCTGTATCCGAGGAAGCCTTTAAACTTTAAACCCTTCGAAGCTAAAGCCTGATACCCCAAAGCCCTGAACCCTGAACCCAAGTCGCTAAGCAACATCCCCGTCTCAGGCCCCTGGCGCCGAGCACGGTGTGCGCCCGGGACCTGCATGAGGCCGCGGCCCACCTGCATGTGCAGAGCCTTTATAATAGGGCTCGTTTTAGGGGTTCCTGAGGTTCCTGTACGGGCTCAATAGCGGTTCTGCCGTTGGGGTTTGAAGGACTTTGCTGTAATTGGAATGGTGTCTTTGTAAGTGTTGCGGGCTTGGGGGGGCTAATCGGTGATACTGATACTATTTCTTCAGACCGTGCAGAGTGTAGGGCTCTTCCCGGAGGATATTCTAGAAGTTATAGATGGGCCGGATCCCGATCCAGTGAACCCCCCCAATTCGATTCTTCGCCAAGGGCCCTTAACTCGCCGCTCTGACTCTGTTCATGTAAAGCAGCAGCAGCAGCAGTAGCTGAGTATCTCATGGACTGTTCTCTTGCAGCGATGCGGCACCGACGAGAGAATGCTGACCGGACTTTGGCTTTCAGACCACAGTTCCTCCCCTAAACCCTAAACCCTTTTTAAGCACGGACTAACCCTGAACCCTATACTAAACCCAAAACTCTAAACCCTTGTCAAAGCAAGACCTTGGGCTGAAAGGTACGCGTTTGCTCCAACCCTGGCCCTCCACCAGACGCAATCTGCGACTTCCGGACGAAATCTCCCAGAAGTTTACGGCTGTGTCGACAGAATGATTTGGCAGTCTGAGCAGAAACTTATATATGTATACTCAAGAGTGCAGGCCACTTATAAGGGATACTGGCCACATCTTCAGGCAATCAAAAGGGGAGCTGTTGCTTATCAGCTTCGGGCCCCAGGGATTTCTTGCTGAAATCTGCAGGCCTAGACCGAAGAGGTGTACAGCTTCGTATGTATCGAAGTTGCACGGAACACCGGCTTACCGAAACAGGTGGCTTTAGAGGCTTAGGGTCAAGTAGTTTCTTTTGAATCCGTACTGACATCTATATTATATAGTTTTCCGCTTACAAAAATTAAAACCCTGTTTCTTACAAAGAGGCATAAGACTCTATATCAACCCAACGCCTACCGATGTGCCTGTGCCACGCCGCAGCCGACTCCGCCCACGACCATGGCTGCGCCGCCCAGAACACCCGCACCTCGGAGTCTTGATAGCACTTGGAGAGTGAGGGCGTTTCGGGGTTTGAGCTTTATAGGTGAGCCTGGAGGATTCGGATTTCGGTGTATCTTCTTATATATAGGGGCGGTCAAGACAAAAACAAGTTCTTGGGCCGTAGGGTGCTGATTGAGATTCTAGAAACCTGCTTAGGCGGTGCAAACTCGTGTTTTGGGGAAAGCTGTAAAGGAAGAAAGGTCTAGGGCTTCAGGATCTTGCCGGGGACCTGGGACAGCTCCCTGCGGGGGGATTTTGCCATGTCGCGTCTCAACCATGTGGAATTGAATTTCTTCCTGGTGGTCCTGCTCCACCTACACATCTCCCTGCTACGGTGTTGGCCGGCGAGTTTACCACGTCTCCGGCCCTGGGGGGAGTTGGTTATCCTGCAGGCATCCGAGCTGAGAAACGAATGTGGTGTGTAGGTCTGAATAACCAGGAGCATTTACCTTCCTAACATGGGGCGAATGCTGCATGGTGAGGAAACAGAGTACTGAGACTAAATTTGCGAAGTGAAGCCTTGGCTACATAGGGGCTTGAGAATTTCTACGGTTCTGCTGTGTCCGTCGCCCTTTGTGGTTGTAGCCACTTTGCCATTGCTGCTGCAGCTGGTGGCGGTGGCAACAGCGGTATGAACTTGCTGCTTCTGTTGCTGCAGCAGCAACCGAAACGCAAAAAACCCTAAACCCTGGCATGTCCTCTTACAACCCTAAACCCTACCTCTTAGTCCAGTCAAGATTGGGCTCCCGACCTAGCCCTTTGAAGAAGCCGGCTGCACCACCGGCCCTTGCAGGGGCTCTTACAGTTTAAAGCTTTCCTTGTGCCAGAGCCCCCAAGCGTTTTTTGAGGGGGCACTTGTTGCCGTGGCTTTAAGCTCTCGCTGGGGAACAGAATAGATGTCTCGACGAATTTTGCAGATTGTCCTACAAAGAAGACGACCCACCCCCTTAAAAATAGACCTTCGGCACCAAGATGGCTAGATCGACCAAGCCTCTGTTCGAGGAGCAGCAACTGACCACGTAGGAAAACACTTGGAGTCACGACCTCAAATAACACTGTCGTTCTGTCCCCACGAGCGGCGCTTCTCCGAGTTAGCTCCGTTGCTATCATTCTCAGTTCGTCATCTTGAAGTGTTAAGAACATTTAAGAACGGTACCTGAGAAACAACCCAAAATCAGAACAAGCGCCAATGTGACCTACCCGGCAGCAGGCCCCAGAGTTGCGCTCAGGACCTGGCTGGCTGGTCCATATCGAGACCCTCATTTCTACTCAGACCAGTCGCAAGCCGAGAAGACAGTAGCAGTATGACTGAATGACGCCAACGAAACTAACCGACATGAGCCGAACGACAGCAGCAGCCCTTTCAAACAAATAGTCTTGACCGCTAGAACTGAGCTGAGTTATACCCTGTTGCATGCCCTGAGCCCTGCAAAGACCAAACCCTTTAGCGGCCAAAGGCTTAGCCCCAAAAGTGCCCAGAAGCCGAAGAGCCCTTATAAAGGAATGTATACACCTTAGTTAAAGCCTGCCAGGATTCCCGATGGCCTAGGAAGAAACTGGGCTCCCCTTTTGGTATTGGGTATAGTTTCATAAGGAACGTAAGACCAACAGAAGAGAAAAAGGAAAAAGGGACAAACCGGATGTTCTAGATCCCGAAATCCTCTTACTAAACTCTGATCTCTATAGACCCCGAAACGTAAACCCTTAACCCTGAAGCCTAAGCCCAAACATCAAAGGCGTCCTCGCCCCCTGCACCGGTGCTGCGACCTGAGTTTGCGGGAAGAGGCTTAGGGAGTCAGGATATACGGTTTGGGGGGTTTGGGGCTTCGGGCGTGGAGTTTATCCCTTGTTTCGGAGCTCTTGAGGCTGAGCGTCGAGGGCTCGCTCTACAGGTCGAGAGTCTAGAGGCTTAGGGCATAAGCACAGGAGGCTGTGCACTTCGACGAAGGTTCGGGTGCGGTAAGAATGGGAAAGGGAAGGGATGGGCATTCCTGAACACTCAAGCTGCCAGCAAACCCCAACCCCAGAAAAATGGCAGGTTCTGGCCTCCGTGGTTTGCAGGGTGCAGCAGCAGAACCCTGTTCAACTGCCATACTTTGCTTTTTGTGTTTGTTTATAGGTTCTTCTTATATCTTCTGATATAGGATACTCATATAGAATACATATAGGAACCCTACATGGTAGATTAAGAGCCTTTAAAGGCGAACCTTACATCAGAGGGGCCGTGCAGCCCGCTGGCGCCAACCCCGGCTTCTTACAGAAGGTTTGGGGCTCCTTATTGTAGTTATCGTATAAGATACCCCAAACCCCTATTCTAGCCTTAAAGGCCCCTTTGGTGACAAACTGGAAAGATTCAGCAAGGGGCAAGTGGCACCAACCAGGTCACCGACTGAGACGACTCAGAACAACCTTCATCAGGTTCACCCCTGCGATGAGCTTGGATTTTCCAGTCCTTCACTCGTCTGCAGAGCAGCAACACCTTCAAGAGACAGTCCACCGTGTTCTCCTTCCGTCCGTTACTTACCTCCTCCACGAAGCTGGCCAGCAAACTTCCCCGTGTTGGCGACCTCGCCCAAAAGTCCCCGTGCTTGAAAAGCAAGCTCGGCTCCACTGTGGCGGGCGGTTCACGGTTTAGGGCTTGGGTGTACTTTAGAGTGTAGGGCTAAGGCTCTCCGGTCTTGGGACTGGACTGAACCAATTTTGTGCGGGTCTCGAGAGCCGTTCTTGGACAATGTAGGAAAACAGTGCTTCTCAGAAGCTGGAACCCCGAACCGTCGACATTACAACCCCATCCTTGATAGCTAGGGTGCTGAATCCGGTAACGTTGCTCCAGGAATACAGAGGGATTTCGGATCCTATCCTGGTCCTAGCTTCCCCAATGCCGCCTTAGTACGGAGTGACCCTTTCCCCTAGTATACAGAATAAGGGGAAAAAACACACCGAATTCAACAGGGCAAAAGGCTGCTGCTGGGGGCCCTGACACCCTAAACCCCAAACCTCAACCCTGCCAATAGAAGCCTACACACACACATATATATATATAGATATATACACACAATATATATATATATGTATCTATATATATATATACATATATATATATATGTATATATATATATACACATATTTATTCATTATTTATTTTTACTATTATATATATATGCATTAGAAAGAAAGAGAGGGAGAAAGAGAGAGACACAGAGAGAGAGAGGGGGAGAGGAATCCATAAATGGTCACCCACAGTTATCCCAACCCGAGCGCGTGGCAGCAGTGACCAAGCCTCCTGCGACCCCGGCCTAACATTGTCGCTGGCTGAAGACAAGGATCCATGTGCGGGGGTGGGGTTGGTGGGGGGGTGTGGATGGGGGGCGGGGGCGGGGCTGCGTCATGGGAGTCTTGCGGTAATTATACGGTATGTATGGACTCGTCGAAAAGCAGGGACACGTAGAGAATAGGAGTTGCAGGCTTCTAGCTTTCTATTTGGTTGCTTCAAACCTCTTCATCGGATTGCAGGTTGCCGTCTCACTTGGAGAAGCAAGCTATGTACATGTCCCCATGGACATCCATGTACATACCTGGTATCCCGCACAGAACAACTGGAATGCTCAAGTACAGCTACATTGAAGGTACTGAGGAGCAGCATACAGTAAGCGATTGAGCTATTGGGGGCTTTCAGACAGGGGTTCAGAGCTTGGAAACCTTTAGGCCGTTCAGGGGCATGGGGTTTTTTCGACCCATAGTCTCGCAAACAGGGCAGGAATCATGCTAGTTCGGCAAATGCGGCACAAAAAAACGAACCTGAGGCCCATACACCGAACACTTGCCGACGGGGTGTAGGGGTGCAGGCGGTGTGCAGGTTAGGGTTCCAGGTTGGAGGCATCTAAGTCCTGCAAGGGTTCTTCGGGTTTAGGGTTTAGGGCTTAGGGTTTAGGCTTTAGGCATGGATGCTAAATCGAAGTCCCATCTCTCCGACGCACAAGGGACGCAACGGACGCTGAGAAGGATTCCTGGGTCGGGAAGCCGCAGGAACTCCTGGGCCCTTCGAGCTGTGCTCTACCGATGTGAAAAGAAAAACGAGTGAGATAGATGTACCTTAACCTACCAAAACCTATTTTTTTGGTGGGTTCTTGTTATAAACCATAGGGACCCTACAAAAAAGTAGGTTTTGAAATTTTGGTGGGTTAAGGTAAGGATCAGGGTCAGGCCATACTGGACCCGTGCCGAAATCTGACGAGACACGTGCCTTTCCGCTGTCTTAGGTGCACATGTAGCCAGAGATATCCGTATAGACCCAGAAGAAAAGGATTCTTATCATCAGGACACCTAGAAAAGATCCTCCAACTCTTAAACTCTCGAACAATCCTGGTGACATCTTTGCATCCTGCAAACACTCTCTGAATCCCTAAGCCAAGCCTCACAAACACCGAAAACCCTGGGGGCCGCACACCCGCCGTTTTGATACCCCGGAGCAGACCATCTGTGCCATCCTCCACTTCAGGTTTAAGGCCTTATATAAGGGTTTCGGTCTGAACGCCCGATGCAGACATTCTCGGCTGTCAGTTTGGGGCTACTTCTCCCCCGAAGCCCTTATCCTAAAGCCTTCCGGCACTACACCCGTAAACTTTACAATGCTAAACCCTCAGCCCTCAAACCTTACAAATAAGCATGGAGCCCACAGACAGACCTTGGAAACCCCCAAACCCTAGTTTAAGTGTGTTCTCACAACCTGCAATCTTTCGGGGCTTGGGGCTGTGCGTGGGGTGCAGAACTAGGATGCTAGAAACCCACGCGCTCGGAAGTCCAACTATGGTGTTTGGGGTTGAGGACGCTTAACGTTTCATGGGCAGTTACCAAGCTGAAGCTGCTGATGCAAAGAGCTGCCTTGCCCAGACACTCTACATACCTACAAACCTCCACCCTTTTTGCCCCTTCAGCCCCGAGATCCGGTACCCGGTGGCCCAAGCCCACCAAAAAAGCACCGCAATAGGCGTACAACGGCAGGTTATTAGACCGCCAGGCAACACCTAATGTAAAAAAAAACATGCTTTGCAACGTCTTTTCCCCCCCCAAGCCCCGAAGAGCCCCAAGCCCAAGTTTTATGCCCGAACCCCTGAAGACTCTGAATCCTGAACCTCAAAACCCTCCTCCAGTGGCTGAGACCCCAAACCCTAAATCCTAAGCCCCTAAGCCCTAAACCGTATAAAAACCCTAAACCCCAGAGGGCAAGTCCCAAATTCTCCTTCGGTCTGGTCAGAGCCATGAAATCACCGCCCTCCTCTTTCTTTGCCCCGCCAGCGGGATAGCCTCTCGGGGGCTTGACTGAAGAGTGCGGCATATCAGATCACAAGCATGCATCCTTCTATAGCACATGCTGGACTCTATGTAGACACTGCTTGTAAGGGGGCGAAATGTGCAGTAACCAGCATCGATCTTGAATTGCGCCGAACACTGGCCACAAAAGCCGAGGGCCCATAGTAGGGGTTTAGGGCGTTTAGGGTTAGGGCTGTAAGGTTTAGGTTTAAGGCATATCCACATGTTACATACCCTGTCAACTCCACACCAACAAACCTGCCCGAACTGACGACGAAATAAGTTCAACAACCCGACTTTGGCCCGGATGGCCTTCGGGCACAATCTCAGTGCTCTCGGATGGAGCAGCCGCTGGCTCCTCAGCAACCTCCTGGAGATTTTTGGAAGCAATGGACTCAGTGGATGTCAGCACACATACGTCATGCACACGCCTTGAAAAGAAAGCAAGTGGTATCACTTGAACAGCACGCGGCACAAACGCATCAGGTACGACTACAAATTGCATCGCACATCCACTGGGTTGTCGGGTTCATACAATATAGGGGGCGGGCTGCCGGGCTCTAAATGGGGTTCTCCAACATCCCGGGTTTAGTTTTCTCACCCCCAAACGTCATACTCGTGCTCAGTCCTCCTTATCTTTCCCTGCAAAGGTACGCGGTTCAGCCGAGATTAGCAATCGTGGTTGTAGGTGCTTAGTGGCGAAGTCACCCGCTGGATCGCGGCCGGGGTTTTCCATCGTGATGGCGCAACGGTATCACCGAAAGCGTTTCGTCTTTAACCCCGGATCTGTTTCCATCGAGACCAGACCACCCTATTCTGCGCTCGAAAAAGCTCCTCTTCAAAATACACAAAGCAGAGATGAAAGGGCTCATGGCTGCATGGTTCACGATAACAACGAAAGCCCGAAGCCAATTGCCCAAACTCCCTAGGAGCTACTAAATCAAACTTTTGCTCTATCTATCGATCTATGCATCTATCCATCTCTCTCTCTCTCTCTCTCTTTTTAGCTCTCTCGAGCTCTGCATCTCTGCTTGACACAAATCTACTGAGCCTTTGGGGAGAGGTCGCTGGCAGTGAGGGGCTCAAACGGCTCGAGTTCCGCAAGGATCCTCCAGGAATTTAGGGTTCAGGGCTTAGGGGTCGGGGGTTTGGGGCTGAGAGTTTGGAGGAACTAGAGTCAAATTTAGAGTTTCAGGGTTAAGATGGTCTAAGGTCGTGGGTTCAGAGGATTTAGGGTTCACGTTAGGGCATCTTGAAGGGTGAGACGGGCTGGAAGAAGGGTCTATGGTTCGCAGGTTTTAACCTTCCTCACAGGGCCTCCACAAGGGTGCGATACGGGCGACTACATGGGCTTTGGGTTCAAGGTTTCGGGAGCTCCAAGCTTTGGGTGTAAGGAGCCCTGCGTCGCTGAGGCTTAAGAGGCTTAAAGGAATCAGGTACAGGAGGTCAGAGTTTCTGGGATTACTTAACGGCTTCACCCAGAGAGCCCAGTACCCCTTAACCCAAGGACTATAGCTTAAATCATAATGCACGAAGCCCCCTATGATCTAAGCATATCTAAGCCGTACTCCTTCATTAAGGCGTACTGGGCTCCCTGAGCAATGGCTTCAGGTATGAGGCGTTTACAGGCTTGAAGCATCCCGGCGGAGATGTTCCGAAGGAGGGTCGACATTGAAGACGGCTCGTGAGGGTGGTCCATGATACCTTGAAACTTCAATACTGGTACCGGAAGAAGAGCAATCACTGATAATGGAACTGCTGGCGCCTCATTGTGATAGATTTGAGTCGCATCCGGGTCATTTTATATATGTCGCCGGGGGTTAACATCTAAACCCGACATGTCCCGAACTTTAGCTTCTGTTTTGTGCCCCCACACCAACCAGATTCAACTCTAGGGTGCAAGCTGTGGGGTTCAAGGGCTTCGGATGTAGGATTCAGGGCAAAGCAACCCAAAAACCTGTGCCCTTGGCCATTTGCTGGAGGTTTCGTTCCCTTCCCAAAGCACCGCAACGCCTCACCAGCACTCCATCTTCAGTTCCAACCTGCAAGTTCGTGCATTCAGGGTTTACGTCTCTCGAGAGGATCAGAAGACTTAGTTTGTAGGTAGCGGAATGTCGAGTACCCTGCCTGGGCCCAGCTTGCAACCTACTTTCTAATCCCCCTGATCCCTCTAGATCCGCAGAAAGCTCCTTGGGAGATAAGACTAACAACATTTCATTTAGCATTAATTATGAATCACTATTTTCATAAATAGATCAGGATGGTTCAACTGATCTATTTGTAAATATTAACCGTAGTTATTACTATTGGGACTCCTCGAGAGAGGGGAGCCCGGCATCAAGGGATCCTGGATCCAAGTGGTTCTCTGGTTTAGGGTTCAAGGTTTAGGGTGTAGACTATAGGGCTTAGGGTTTCAGGTTTAGGGTATCGAATGCTTTTTGATTGGGGTTAGTAAGGCTTGATGAGTGCTTGCTGCGAGCGTCTGATTCTCACGGGGCCTAGGGTCAGAAAGGTTTTACAAGGATCGGGTCATCGGGTGTTCAGGTCTCGAGCTCTTGTAGGTGCGAATTTACTGATCGATCTCAACCATTGCGAAACAACTTTGAAAGTTATCTTACGCTTCCAGTCGCCTAGTGAAACTTTAACCTGAACCCAAAATAAACCAAACATGATTGATGTCTTAGTCTTATGCACGGGACACAGGATCCTGAATAAAATAATTGTAGGACCATCTCTCCTTCTCAGGAAAGAAGAGCACTGAGAGCAAAGCCCACTCGCATCCAGGACCTGCGCCGGTGAAGCTGTCAGCCTGTGCCGCATGGCAAAGGATCTGCTCTGTTTTGGGGGGAGGGGTTGGGTTCTAGGTTGTATCGGGTTTAAGGCTTATACATAGAGCTTGCAGTGTAGTCGTTGGGTTTGGGGGTGCGGGCGTTTGGGCTTTTCAGATTAAGATTTCTAGGACTTCGGGCTTGCGCTTGCCCACTACGCGTAACCTATTCAGAAGGGTTTAACGGATCCTACAAGCACTTACAGAAGAGTTTCCATGAGGCAAGAGGCCCTTGGAAGCTCGTAGTTAATAGGACCCTTACGAGGACCCTGCATAAAAGAGCCCAAATTTGAAGAACGCCTCTCGTAGTACATAGTAGGGACTCCATTAAAAAAAGCTCATGATTCATGAAGGTATCCCATATGCAGCAGTTCTAAGTTTGTGTGTAGATCCCCTGACCAGTACGTACTTAGGACCCTTCGATGCATCGACTCCGGGCCCTGGGCCCGAAACCGCCCTGAGCCCCAGCATCCTACAGGGCCTTAGGTTTACATAGGATTTAGAAGGGTTTAGGGGTTTTTAGGTTTTTAGGGCTTACAGTATAGGGGTTTAGAGTGCAATGCAGCAATGAGATTAAGGCAGAAGCTTTGAACAAAATTCAGGCAGTCCTCTATAAGGTTTCGGGTCTCACGGTTTCGGGTGTTGTTGGCACTCGAAACTAAGCATGACCAGCGCTACTTCGGGCTTTGGGGTTATTGGGACCGACAGCCCGCAGAACACTAGACACATACCACAAAACAAGTAAATGCTTCAACCTCAGGGTCAACGCCTGATCCTTGAATGCAGCTGGGCGCCTGTGATGATGTCTCGAGCTTGGCTGCTGACGACAGCGCTGTCTTCAGGTTCGGCGGGGGCACCTCAAAGCGTCGGGTTCCGGGTTCAGATGTGGTCTCGGCGAACCTTGCGACCTCTCAGCCTTCTGCCCTGAAACCTAGTTCAACATGCACAAACACTCCGATCAGATGGTCGGACTCTGCAGCTGAAGGCATTAGCTGGTAGGGCTCAGATGGGCTCGCGGTTCAGAGCTGGGGTCTCCTAACACCTAATCAAGGCACCTGCTGACCCTACCTGAACGCCCTGAATGCTGCGATGCCCGCGGAAACCAATCAACAAAACTAAAACACGTTATATTAGTTATATTCTACACGCCGCTTGGCTTGCTAGTCTGATGACAACTTTGGAGCCTGTGAGCATCCTTCGTGCGCTGTGACCCAAACAATGCATCTCGCACCTCTAAGCCGTCTACGTAACCGGTTGAGCCAACACAATCTACTAAACCCTTCAGGAAGCACGAACTAAATCCTAAACTTTTCAAACCTCCAAAAGGCAACATAAAAACCACGCAAGTCAGGGCCTTATGTAAAATATAGGAGCATTCATTAATGCTTTGTCAACAGCGTTTCGCGGCAAATCTTACGACAATCCAAAACGGTAAGATAAAATGCATCAAAAAAGCTATCCCTTAGTCAAACATGGGGTGCTGTCATGAAAAACCTCGAAATTAACCACCCGGAAAACGAGTGTGAAAACCCGATGAGCCCCTTGTTCTCAAACCCAGCAGAAACAACTATACAGAAAACTGACAAAAAAAAACATGTAAACAGGTATGAAACATCCTACCAGAACTATAACACCGAATCCAGAAACCAAATGAAACCCTGGGGAAACCCACAAATACCCTACCCAGCGAAGCCTTAGGAGCTTTCTAGTAAGTCCCCCGGCTCCGGCATGACAGGCAAAGAAGGACCTGCCAAGACGCGGCCTCCAACAGAGTGTGACAGGAAAGCACGATGAGATCGTGGTTCGTAGCAGGCGTAGGTATATAGTTCGAAAAGGAACCCTATGTGTATTTATGTATGTATACATAAGCAGAGGGAGATGCTATAAACAAAAACGAACAAATAACTAAAGCACACCTATATAAACGCATATTATGTTATCGCGTTTCTACAAGTATGTCTGTATAATACATATCAGTATGTCCGTATATCAGATGTCTGTAGCATGGCTGCATGTAAGCTTCTTTGCCAACAATGTGGGCAGGCGACTGCTCCATTAGGCGGTTTAGGGATTGTGGTTCCTCTTTATACGGATGTGAACTGGCTTTGAGGGTCTTGTGAGTGGTTTGTAGAGGCACTACAGTTGTGTTACAGACAGGCTTGTTCAAAAGAGGCAGGGCTTTATTTGTGTGTAATGTTGATGGGGGTTGAAAGTCGAGCTCACAACGGGTTCGAAACTTCTGTATGGCTTGGGCTGTAGAGGTTTGTCAATGCTCCCGCGTCAGAAACAAGGGATGCGTTTGGGTAGAGTTGGCCGGGTTTGGGTCCGGGTTGAGGGCCAGGCATTAAGAAGTTTGGGTGTAATATCAAGTCCAGGAGTCTAGGATTTGGGCTTTGGTGAATTGAATAGTTCCTGGCGACAGCTCGCGCAAACCCTAAACCCTAAACACAAGGTCCCGAACTCCCATCGCCTCGTCATGGCCATGGAGATGTAGACATTGTGCCCGGTGGTGTCCACCCACCAGGCCACGCCGGAGACGCCTTCGACCTCATTTTTGTTAGGGTTTCGGGCTTATAGAGCTTATAGGGTTTAGGGTTTAGGGCTTATAGGGTTTAGGGTTTAGGGCTTATAGCGTTTATAGGGTTTAAGGATTTTTTAAGCGCCGAACCCTCAAAGTCCCAAACACCGACACCCCAAACTCGGCCTCTCCTCTCAAAACAGGCAAGTGGACACAACTCTTAGGTGAAAGAGCCGTCTCAGAGGCTCAACCCTCGACCCCCCCTCTGTCTATTTCTATATGTCTATACATATATCTACATACATTTTCTATATATTTGGGGGTTTCCGATTATAGGGGACCCTAATATAGTACCCTAAATCCTTATTATAAGGACCCCAAAATAAGGTACCCCTTATTTTTGGAAACTCCCATTCAAACCCCTGTAGGAAACCGAAACTCCAAGTCCCGAGTTTAGGAAGCCCGGCACGACATTCAATCGAGATCTAAGGGTGTTTTTTAGGGTTTAGGGTTTACTGCCACTTTAGGCTTCGGGCGTTTAGGGTTTTTAGGGATTTAGATTTGAATCGGATTTTGGTGTGGTACATATATTCCGATAACAATAGCCATAGAGAGGCTAGAAAGCGCGATCATCACTAATCAGACATCTATAATCCACCCTGTGTGAATCGGCTTACAACAACGTTGAAAAAAAACTAATGCCTCTTGCAAAACGACTTTCTCAGCCAGCCCGGAGGCTGTCGAGGGCGCAATCTCCAGTCTGGTGGTCGTCCGTTCTTTGATGCCGGTCTTGTCCTTTTTTTTTTT
>CAJNJA010006026.1:0-14802 GCA_905231915.1 Symbiodinium necroappetens
TAATTAAGGGTAATGGCTGCTACACTGTAGGTACAGAGAGTTACAGAGCCTAAAACCTAAACCCCTAAACCCTAAAGCCTAAACTCTAAACCCTATGCCCTAAACCCTAAACCCTAAACCCTAAACCCTACTTAAAGGGGTTAGGGGTCCGGGACTCGGGGCTTTCCATGGCATTGGTACATCGTCACGGTTTGAAGCGCTTACACCCCTTTTAGGGTTTTTGGCTTTAGGGTTTAGGGTTTTTGGCTTTAGGGTTTAGGGTGTAGGGTTTTTGGGTTTTTGGCTTTAGGGTTTAGGGTTTAGGACCCCACACCCAAAACCCGAATCAACCTTCCATCCGAAACCGCCGTTGCTCAACCCGCAATCATACAAGCATAAACCCTAAACATCCCTAAACCCTAAACCGTAAATTCCCGAAACTTTAGACAACCCCTTCTACGTGCTAGTACCCTCGACCAAACCCCGAAAAGGGATGAACCCAAGCCTCTAGTCTAAGCTTCAATCCAAAAGCCCATCAGCCCAAATCCCTGCTAAACTCTCTAAGTGCTATAAACCCTAATCCCTCAAAGTGCTTAAGCCCTAAACCCCACACCCCAAAACCCTAAACCCCTAAACCCTAAACTAAACCTGCTTAAGCCCTAAACCCTACGCCCCAAAACCCTAAACCCCTAAACCCTAAAAGTGCTTAAGCCTTATAAACCCTATATACACCCCAAAACCCTAAAACCCCAAACCCTAAAAGTGCTTAAGCCTTATAAACCCTACACCCCAAAAGCGCGAAAGCCCAGCAGCCCCCCAGGCGCTACTTCCCCAAGGAGTTCGTCTATCCAGAAATTGGACAGAACTTGGAGGCTTTGAGGGGGTTAGGGGATTTAGGGGTTTAGGGGGTCTAGGGGTTTAGGGATATAAGGATTTAGGGACTTAGCGGTTTTATTTAGGGGTTTAGAGATTTAGGGGTTTAGGGTTTAGGGGTTAAGGGACTTTGGGGTTTAGAGGTTTAGGGTTTTAGGGTGTAGGGTTCCCAGGGTTACGTTTTGCGCTGTCTTCTTATCCTTCTTGCTGATGTCGGTTTTTTTAAATGTTCATAGTTATTTCTTCTACAGAAGCAGCGCGCCCAGCGCCAATCCATCGGCGTGCCAGAACCCAAAGGGTCCATGTAAATGGTAGATACTTAGACCTTAATGTCGTCCCTATATGGGTACTGTAGGGTCAAAGTATACTCATACGGATACAAGGACCCTTAGGGGAAGATCCGGCAGCGGGCGAGAACCGGGCAGTCGACAGAAGGCGCCACTGCAGCGTTGGAGCAGAGGCTACTTGGAGGTTCATGGGTAGTTATAAAAATCGGGTTATTATAGGTCCCCCAATATGGGTTATATCTATATGTACCCTATGTAAGCCTATGTACTTATAACCCCACTTATATAACTACCTATGCGCCTCCAAGTACAGTCCGGACCGGACCTCGACCATGAGGCGTACCGTGAGGTCCGGCGCCAATGCCCTTCGTAATCGGTTTAGGGTTTAGGGCTTTAGGGTTAGGGGCCAGGGTTTAGGGGTTTAGGGTTAGGGGTTTAGGGGTTTTAGGGTTTAGGGTTTAGGGCTTTAGGGTTTAGGAGCCTGTCAGCGTGTCGCATGTTGTTCCTCTGTCTCCTATAATTAGTTGAAGCCGTTGTTGCTAACATCATCTTATTTCACTGTGTTTATTGAATTACGGTAGATCCTCAGAATTCCACACTTTGGCTCGTAGTGAGATTGCACAAGAACAACAAAGTAGATCGTGGTAGTTTGGGGTAGGGCCGACGGCATTCAGCGAATTGTTTATGTGCGGGTTTATTCATGCGGGCTTGGGTTCGGGAGGCACATAGCCATTGTAGCAACACTCAGCGGTATTGAGTGTAGGCCAGTGTAAGCCCAGCAGATTTTACTAATACAATGCAGTTCGTGCATGGGGTTTCTACTCTTAGCAGAAGAACATCGGGTTTCTACTCGTAGCAGACGAACATCGTACAGAACCAGTGGAGGATCTCTTTTGTGACAATGCCACATGGGAGTTTCCGAAAATTAGGGGGTACCTTATTATGGGGTCCTTACGATAAGGATCTTATTATTTAGGGTGCCCCTTATTTTCGGAAATCCCCACATTTAGCTGTCAAAGACAAGGTTCTAACATGTTCTATAACTGTGTAACATTGAGGACTGAATGAAGCAAACACGCCTGCATGAAACACAAATGTAGAAGTCCCAACTAATACTTATGCCCGTGAAAACTATTGCACTTTCCCGTCGGCGGTTCAAGCCTTTACATGGAACGTCAGGGCTGATTCTTTCAAGCGTTCATTTGGGTTTGAAGCATATCCAAAGAGCACCCGCCCTCTACTTTGGAACGAAGCCCTAGCAGACGCGAGTTTCGCGACCTGAATAGAAAACGCAAGATGCATCCCCATATACGGCTGTTATAGCACCTTATACAAACCCTATAAGGCATTGCCGGGGCCCTTAAAAAAATCCTTATCATCAAGCCAGGCCTGTGAAGATCCTTTACTGATCGGACACCGTAATCCATAAATCGCAAACCCCAAAGCCCTAAGGCCTAAAACCCCAGGTGCCCTCCAGTCCCTAAACCCCTAAACCCAAAATCCCTAATTAAGCCGTCGACTCTAAACCCCGTATAGAATTATAAGATATAAATCCCATTACAGGCACCCTTAACCTAGACCCTCCATCTACCCTCGATTAGACCCTAGTTTGGGACCCTTTACCCTTCTTTGAGGGTACTTGGAGGATCCTGACCCCTAAACCCTAAACCCTGAACCCTAAACCCTCCCAAAAGGCCACCGTCCTTAAAGGAGCTTTCCGGGGGGTTCCGATTTCAGGCCATGGAGCTGCCGACGGCCACGCGAACGCCACCTGGCAGCAATGAGTCGGATCCAGGGCTTGGGGTTTGAGGGTTTTAGGGGTTTTAGGGGTTTGAGGGTTTTAGGGGTTTTAGGGGTTTGAGGGGTTTTCGGTTTTTGGGGTTTGAGGGTTCAGGGTTTTAAGTGCTTTTAGGGTTTAGGGTTTAAGGTTTAGGGTTTAGGGCTTAGGGCTTGGGGTTTTGGGGTTTAGAGTTCTGGTTTCGGGGCTTGCCAGGACCCTTGAAGTGCCCTTTAATCGCGCCCTTATTGCAGCTACCGACATCCCCAGAAACTCCAATATTCCTTAATTAAGGAATATCGGAATATACCTTAAATCTTATTCGGGTTCCTATCATAATGTTAAGGCATATTCCTTAATTGAGGGGTGTTGGAGTCTCATGGGTCTTCGGCCGACAAGAAGAGTGCCCCGACCGGGATTCCCGGCATCAAGAAGCCGTACTTGGAGGTTCATGGGTAGATATAAGTGCGGTTATAGGTAGGGTACTTAAATGGTTATAACCTATAGGGGACTTATAACCCCACTTATAACTACCCATGAACCTCCAAGTAGGCTTGGCCTTCTCTTCATAATGTCGTGTGGGTAGCGTATTATGATTTGGGAAGGTATCCGCCATAACAGTACCTAGGACCCTGCCTTTCAGGCAGCAGCAGATGGATATGAGCAGAGCAACCGAAGCTCGAACAACGCTTTTAATGGCCGCTTTCAGAGTTCCATACCCTATGGCCCAAAATAGCCCCAAAAACCTTATATAGTATGGTCTTTAGGCCCAAAAGCCTTAAAATGTGAGCTCTAAGAGCCTTTGGGATAGGAGCTTTAGGGTGTAGGGCTTTCGATAATACTCACCTAGGTGTACCTGAAGACGCTGTTACTTCTAGGCATTTACGGCCAGCGGTTTTTTTGGGTACCTAAACCCTACACCCGAAGCCATAGACGCCATTACCCGACACCCTATCAACCCTAGAGCCTAAGCCCCATAAGCCCTACCCATAACCCCTAAGTAGTTCCTTTTTGGGATTACCTGACACGATTCTAAATATAAACCATAAAAAGGAACTACTTCGGAGCCTGTGGGTAAGCCCGGGGTTCCCTCAACCCTTCCAGAGCATCCTGCAAGACCTGGGTTCAACCCATCCATGGAGTGTCGAAGATCTCCCCCAAAACCCTAAACCCTGAACCCTCAACGCTAAGCCCTAAACCCTGCACCCTTAAACCGTAAGCCCAAAACCCGAAACCCTAAAACTCTAAACCCTGAGCCCAAAACCCGAAACCCTAAAACTCTAAACCCTGAGCCCTAAACCCGAAACCTTAGGACTCGAAACCTAAGCCCTAAACCCGAAACCCTAAGCCCTAAACACGAAATCCCTAAAACTCGAAGCCCTGAAAGTCAAAACCCTAAACCCGAAACCTTAAAACTCGAAACCCCTGAACCCTGAAAAAGGAAGTACAGCTTTCACCTGGACGTGGGGATCAGTGGCGATTCTTCAGCCCAGGCCGGTACTCGCCCACATGTTTTTGAGGATTTTGGGTATTGGGTCCTATAGACTCTTGGGTTTAGGGTTCAGGGTTTTGGGTTTTGGGTCTTAGAGTTTTTGCTACAGGATTTTGGGTCTTATAGAGTCTTGGGTTCCGGGTTCAGGGTTTATAAGGTTTAGGGGTTACATAGGGTTTAGGGGTTTTGGGGTTTGGTAATTTAGGGGTTTTGGGTTTAGGGTTTAGGTTTAGGGTGTAGGGGTTTAGGGTTTTAGGGGTTCAAGGTTTAGGGTTTTAGGGTTAAGGGTTTAGCGTTTAGATGTTCAGGGTATTGGGTTTGGGGTTTTATCTTTAGAGTTTTGGCTTTGGTCTTTAGGGGTTTGGGTTTAGGGGTTTTGGGTTTAGAGGTTTGGAGTTTAGGCTTTGGGGTGTAGGGGGAAATTGGATAAGAAATCTGATAGCATCCCAGGCCCACAGACTGAGATGACCCGATCCGAAAGTCTTCAAAGATATTTTTCAGGTTTGTCAACTCTTGTGGATTTTAGGTTTTAGGGTCTGGGGTTT
Organism: Symbiodinium necroappetens; assembly: GCA_905231915.1. Classification (NCBI taxonomy): domain Eukaryota; class Dinophyceae; order Suessiales; family Symbiodiniaceae; genus Symbiodinium; species Symbiodinium necroappetens. Next base: position 4,954 of record CAJNJA010006026.1, read on the forward strand.
AGGAAAAGCAGTTAAACTTACATTGGTTTAGGGTCTACGTGTCTACGGCTTGGAGTTCAGGGTTTGGGATCTTCCGGCCTCGGGTTTAGGATTTTAGCGGTTTTGGAGTTTCGGTCGGTGTATCGGCCTCCGGGCTCTAGGGGTTTAGGGTTTAGGGTTTAGGGTTGCTACTCAAGCAGTGGGGGGATTTCGGAACAGAGTGCGGAAGTATTTCGGAGGACTGGAACCCTGAACCCTGAACACTCCTGTACTTTTCAGCAGGCCATAGATCGTAAACTACCGGAACTTCCGTGCAGGGCCTTGGCCTCACGGCTCTCTCGTAGTCTCACGATGGAATTAAGGCTGACGGTCCTGGTTGCCTGGAGGTTTGGTACAGACTGCGCTGCACTTCCCTTAAGGGTCCATGTACCCGTATGAGTATACTTTGACCCTAAAGGTACCCATATAGGGACTACATTTAAGGTCTAAAGTAAAATTGTCTCCATTGTAGTTCCTTTTTTTGGTGTGACCAACTTTGTATTAAGGATCCTAAAGGGTAACCCCAAAAAGGAACTACAATGGACTATAGGAAGTATCTACTATTTCGGTACCGTGGCCCTCAGGGCTTGCCTTCGAGTTAGGGATCTAGGCCCTTCAAGGCTTGACGGGTGTGTAGGGTTTAGGGTTTAGGGGTAAGGGTTTAGGGTTTAGGGTTTAAGGGTTTAGAGTTTAGGGTGTTACCAGTTCAGTTCTTCCCGGCTTTCGGGTGCATTTCGGGCCTAGATGTGGGAAGGCCTTGCATGTGGGGAGGCCTCGATGGACCTACCTATGGGCCCCTAAGTATAGTGCCTTTTGGGGGTTACCTTATAGGATCCTAAATAGAAACCACAAAAAGGGAACTACTTTGGAGCTAGCTTTTAACTCTAGCGTGCAGGCTTTAGGGCCTACGTCTTAGAGCTGCGCACCTATCCAGGTCAGCTCAGGGATCAACCTCGCCAAGGTGCCTGCTGTGCTTGTGGCCTGTAAGCTTTAAGATATGGAACCTACTGCTTAGGGCAGTCGACCAAAAACTGCAACATATTCACTACAATGACCCCGAAAGGTTGGTAGGGCCACGTGTACCGCCCCTCACTGTCAAATCTGCCACATGCAGGTTGCTTTGTCCTGTTAGTCCTCAAGGATAAACCCTAGACCCCAAATCCCAAAGCCCGAATTCGTAGAGATTCTGCCCAGCACGGAGCCGACGGCCTTAAGTCCCCCAGCCCAAACCCCAGAAGGGTTAGGGATGCAGACCCCCCGAACTACCCTCTGTCATACCCCCAAATACCCACTATTAAGGACCATAAAGTCTCTAGCAGGGGTGCTGGCAGGGTTTTGTGGTTCCTGTCAGTGGGATTCAATTTAAGTTACCAGAATAGGGATCTATAGTAAATAATACGGTTTCCTTGTTCTGGCAACTTAAGCTAAATCCCCTAGCAAGAACCCAGTTTAGCGTTTCGGGTTTGAGAGGGTTAGGGCTTAGGAGGGATAGGGGGGTTTAGTATTCTAATTTTTCTTTCTATTAAGGCCCTTATTTAGGCAGGGTGGCCTAAAACCTAAAAGCTAAACTCCCCCAAACCCTAAACTCCCTAAACTCCCTAAACCCTAAAGGCCCTGAACCCTCTTTAAAAGGGTTTTGGGGTTTTTAGGTTTAGGGTTTCGGTTTTTGGGCGGTTTCAGTGCTTACGCTTCAGGCTGAAAGTCTGAGGACCGGGGGCCGAACTCCTTTTTTTGCCTTTCGGGATTCAGGTTTTAGGGTCTAGGGTTTAGGGGTTTAGGGTTTTAGGGTCTAGGGTTTAGGGGTTTTAGGGTTTTAGGGTCTAGGGTTTCGGGGTTTAGGGTTTTAGGGTCTAGGGTTTAGGCGTTTTAGGGTTTTAGGGGTTTAGGGGTTTAGGGTTCAGGGGTTTAGGGGTTTAGGGTTTACTTGTTTAGGGTTTAGGGCATGCTGGTTTTTTCAGGTGGTCGTGGGCATTGTTCTAGGGGATGACGGGCTCTCAAGGCGGTTCAGGTGTGCCCAGAGACTTCAAAACGCCTGGTTCAAGGAATGCTCCTCACACTATGCAGGTCTTCCAAAGTGTCGAAGGGTTTAGGGGGTAGGGTTTAGGGTTTAGGGTGAATAATCATGGTGTGAGGGAGTGCACCTCAATTTTTTTGGGGCACGTCCCGAGCAGAAGCAGCCTGCTTTAGGAGTTGTTATTGTGTAGACCCTGCCCTAAAAGAGAAAAATCGTGAATGCAAATTTAAGTAAGGATATATATATATACATACACATACGTACATAGATAGTATGCATATAGGAGTTACTGTAATATATATATATAAATAAAATGATTGATACATACACTAAAATCGGTACCTCAACATTAGCGCCCTTTAAAGCCTCAAGCAAGGCAGTTTATCAGTCACGGGTCTACACTGTCCTTGCACATATATCTAGCATGGTTTAAATTTGGGCTCAGGGTTTCGAGCTTAAGGCTAAGGTTCAGGGTCTAGTTTGATTTTCTTGGCACTTCAATCAGGAGCACTACGGTTGATGATATAAATCCTGCATTAACCATAATAAGGAGTACGGATTTATATCATCAGCAGGTAGTGAGTCGGCTTGAAAGTTAGAGATGCAACTGCTTGTGACCCCAATTAGGCAGACACAGCCCTAAGCCCCTGAACCCCTCACAACCCCACACCCCTAAGTCCTTACCCATAGGCCCCTAAGTGGTTCCTTTTTGTGGTTTATTTTTAAGATCCTATAAGGTAGTCCCAAATAGGAACTGATTAGGAGCCTATGGGTAGCCTCAAAGATTACGACAGGGGCTTAAATTTACATACCAATACCAATCAATGCGTTCCTTATCACAATCATAGCCTAGTGTACCCGCCAAAACCCTAGTCGAGTGGTGAACACCCCCAATACTAGGTGTCCAAAGCTGCCCTTCACCCTTTAAACCCGAAACCCGACAGCCCTGAAGCCCTAAACCATCACGCGTCAAGCCCTCAACGAGCAGCCGGTAGTCTTTAGGGGTTTTCGGTTTTCGCGTTTACCGTCGTCCTCTTTGAGGGTCCTGGTTGTAAGGGTGCCGTACTACTGTTGATGATATAAATCCGGCATTGCCTTCAGGACCCTATACTATGGGACTTATGGTATATTCCTTATTATGGGTAATGCAGGGTTTATATAACAACCCCAAACCCTAAACCCCTAAACCCTAAACCCCTGAAATATGGGAATTGTGGTAGATTCCTTATTAAGGGTAATGCAGGGTTTCGATCATCCGCCGTATTTTGGGGGGAACCCTGGTTCCGAGAATTGCCCCTGTGAATCACGATGGGTTTAACAAGGGTTTAGGGTTGAGGGTTTAGAAAGGGGCTGAGGGTTTAGGGTTAGCTCAGGGGAGGCTCCGCTAAGCCTTCATTCTGGAACTTGAAGCCATTCCCGACAAGAAACCCGGGATTTAGAGAGCTGGTTTGGGGTTTAGGGGGGGGTTAGGGTTTAGGGTTTGGGGTTTAGGGCTTTAGGGTTTAGGGTTTAGGGTTTAGGGGTTTAGGGGTTTAGGGTTTAGGGTTTAGAGAACTGCCCATGGCTTTAGGGCTTCGTGTTGAGGGCACAGGCCTGAAGTCGGTTTCTTTTCTTCCCCGAAGTGCCCATGCAGCCTTTAAGCCCAAAGGGTCCATGTGCCCACATAGTATATACTTTGGCCTCAAAGTAGTCCCTATATAGGCACTTTGGGGTCAAAGTATATACTATTTGGGTACATGGACCCTTAGGGAAGGGTTTCTTGAAAGGTTCTCAAGGGGTACTGCTTAGGGTTTAGGGTTCAGGGTAGTAGGGCCCGCGTATTTAGGTAGAAAAGGGTTCCTATCATTGTTTAGAGTTTAGGGTATATAGGTAGTTTAGGCTCAAAGCATATGCGATGACAGGAAGATTGGTCTGAACTGCTCAACAACGAGGCCTGGCTGTCCCACGTGTTGGGAAGCACAACACCCTAGGTGGCACTTACGGTTCCTATAGCGGTACCTATTCATAAATACTTTTAAGGGCCCTTCCCTACTACTACTGCGACGACGACTACGACGACTGCGACGACGACGCCGAAGACGATGACGCTGACGACGAAAACGACCACGACCCCGTGACCGCGCCCGCGCCCACGACTACGACTGCGTCAGCTTGCCACTGCAGCAGTTTCGTTGCTTGTTAGTGGCAGTTTTGCGATTTGCATTCCTCTGAGTAGTTTCGTATGTCTCGTCGTTGTTGCTGCCGTAACCCTAAACCGCCGGTTGCGAGTAAATCACAGATGTCTGTGCTCAAGGCTTTCAGCTGCGGATAGGCTACGCCCCGAAAGCGGTAAACCAGCCCCAAACTTTAGACCTTAAAAAAGCCCTAAACCCCTAAACCATAACTTTTAGACTTTGAAAAGCCTTAAACCCCAAAGCCCCAAACTTTAGACCTTTAAAAAGCCCTAAACCCTAAAACCTCCCAAACTTTAGACCTTAAGCCCCAAAACCTGAGAAGACCTTCTACAGTAGCACTGTGTGGCTTATGCTAGCTTGGCCTCCCGCCCCGAAGCCTTCTAGCGGAAGGATTGGTTTCGAAGACATGGTACATGGAGCCTTCGGGTTATAGCCCTTTAGACCGTCAGACCCTGATTTAGGGTTTGGGATTTGGGGTTTAGGCTTTAGGACACTCATTGATTCCGTGTAGCCTTGGTTGCCCTGTGCCAGTTGCTACCCTTCTTCCGCTCGCTGGGCACCTCTGAGGACGCTGCCAGCTTGCTTGTCATGTCATTTGTTACCTACCCATAGGCTCCAGAGTAGTTCCTTTCTGTGGTATCTATTTGGGATCCTACAATATAAAACCCCAAAAAGGAACTACTATGGAGCCTATGGGCATTGCCCTAAACCCGAAACCCTCAACCCAAAGCCCTCAACGCTACACCCTAAACTCCTAAACCCTTAAATCCTAAACCCGAACGCCTAAACCCCAAACCCCTAAACCCTAAAACCCTAAACCCCTAAACCCCTAAACCCCGAAACCCCTAAACCCTTCCGAAGCCTCAGAGAGGGACCGCAAGACAGACCAAAGCTCCGAAGTCCTTTTAACCGCAACTACAGATCCCCGTAATGAGGGTTTTTTTGGGGGTTTTAGGGCTCTTTAGGGTTTTTAGTGCTTTTGGGGGTTTGAGGGTTTAGGGGTTTAGGGTTTAGTGTTTTAGGGTTTTCAGTATCTACAGGGCTTAGCGAGTCCAGATTCCAAAGCTCCTATAGCCGAGACTAGGCTTCAGGTATTGGAGCTGTGTCAGCCTTCGGAATCCAGATCTTGCCCGATTTTTGTTAACACGGCCAGTTGTGTGTGTGTGTGTGAGTAGTTCTCTAAATTAGGGTCCCTTTTTACATAGGTCCCCAATACAGTACGGCACCCTTGTAAAAAGGGACCCTAAAAGGTACACCATTTCAGAAAACTACCCATTGAAGAAGCAGAGTCCTGTCCCAACACTCCAATAACCAGCAAGGTAGGCCTTTACAGACCTCAGGTCCCGAAGCTGAAACGGAAATATTTGTGCAAATTTGCACCTGGGTTCCCTTTAATAACCCTGAACCCAAACCCTAAACCCTCAACCTTAAACCCTAAACCCCAAACCCTAGCCTTTGCAACAGGTTGACTTCTTCTACTCCAGCAGCGACATGGATTCCATCGAGGTTTTTCCCTGGCCCTCCTTCAGCTCTCGCTCTTTGGGGCGATGTCACAGGGCCGGGATCTTCTATAAGGGTCTAGTTCCAGGGTTTAGGTCTTGTAGGGTTTAGAGTTTGGGTTCTTCTACAAGGGTCTAGGGCCAGGGTTTAGGGTTTAGGTTTTGTAGGGTTTAGGGTTTAGGGTTTTGTGTGGCATAAATACACACTGAAAGCCGACACCTTTCATATTTAAATCAGACCCTGTCGGGTTGTCGGTCTTAATTTGGTCTTACTGTTCTCTGATCTTCTATTCTCGCTGGATAAGATCTCGAGCACACGGGGTAAGAGTCTGCATTCCAGGCTTGCTTTCCTGGCGGCAGCATGTACGGTGTGCTGGCTTGGGACTTGGGACTTTGGTTTACTGGTCAGAAGCCTACGCCATGCAACATTTGACCTTAAACTCCTAAACCTTGAAGCCATCTAACGCCCTAAGAATCTTTTCTGCGGCGGCTCCGTATGGAAGGCGAAACCATGTCCGACGACATGACACGTTCATGTTCAGCAGCATCCCATGGCCTACACTCCATAAAGGAATCTTACTGCCATCGTTTTCGAGATCCCCCTTTTCTGGGTCGAGTATGTCGCCTTCTTGTGTCTTCCCATTTTGCTCTTAATCTACAGAACTCCTCTAACCCTAAACCCTAAACCCTAAACCCTAAACCCAAACCCGCAGGTTTGGACCCCAGTCATGCGGAGAAAGGCCACTGCACTTTAAAAAAAACCCAAACCCGTACTGCTCATTGAAGGCACGACAGCTCTGACCTTTCTGACAGACGGCTGGCACTTCGGGAAACCTTCCCTTCATCACACGTTTGTAGGCTTCAGGGTTTAGGGTTTAGGGTGCAGGGTTTAGGGTTCAGGGTTTAGGGTTTAGGGTTCAGGGTTTAGGGTGCAGGGTTTAGGGTTTAAGGCTTCTTGCTCCGGTACCGCTTGCTGCACCTGCGCCGGATCAAGGCATTTAGTGCAAGTAATCAGTAGCATAGAAGCCTAAATGATTGCCAATCTTATTCCCTGGGCTTCCTTATTATACTTATACTATATAGGAGCCCAAAACCCTCTTCTAAGAATGAAGGCCCCGTGAGGAGTTTAGAGGCAAGCAGGCATATCAATCGTTAGGAGAACTTGACACTCAGTTGGCTCAGTCCGAGTGCTTCTCGGCAGAGCATCATGAGTTTGCTAACACGCGACAGTTTGGCCACCACTTTGATGTTGTTACGATTTAATATAAGGGACCTCAATAGTTAGAAGGGTATATTCTAATACAATAATAATAGGGAACCCCCAAAATAGTATAGCTAACTATACAGGCCACTATATTAACAAAGCTTTCCGGAAACGCTAAACCGCAGAGGCCTTGGGTTGTGATTTGTGTCGCGTGTCCGCAAGTACCCTTCGTTGTCGAAAAGCCGGAGCGACCCCGCTGCGAGCCTTGGCGAAAGCAGTTTGCCCTGCAGGGTTTAAGGGTTTGGGGTTTAGGGTCCAGGAATTAAGGTTTAGCAATGAGGAGATTAGGGTTTGGGGTTTTGAAGTTGATATGTTTTCAACACTCTCGCGTGGGCTCTTGAGAACAAGGCTAACAAACCCCCAAACCGTAAACCCTAATGAAGTTTATAATCAAGCATCAGCTAATGCCCGCGAGAGGGGCGGTTGCAGGCAGCTCGTCCCCTGACGGTTTCAGCCTCTAGCATATGTATTCGCAGAGGGTCCACAGATACTACTGTTATGGAAGTAGACCCACCAAAAAACCCACTGCAATGTTTGGGGGGGGGGGGGGGCTAAATCCATAATACTAGGGTATAATATGGACACCCTCTTGGAATGCTGGGAGAGCGAGGTCCCGGCGATGGCGCTGCTTCAGTGCTGCTTCGAGAGTTGCTTGGTTGCAGAGCGGGTTCGGGGCGGCTCTAGGAGGAGGGTTTAGGGTTTACGGTTTAGGGGTTTAGGGCTTAGGATTTAGGTTCACTGAAGACAAGGACAAGACCTCGCAATCTCGGCGTAGGCTCGCTTGATTCGCTTTTCCGACCGACAGATGTCCGTGAATAATGAAGGCGCAGCAATGGTTAGGTTAGTAATGGTACCCCCCGATGTATTCTTCTCTAAGGTTTTTAATGTTTGTTTTGCTTTTTTTGGGTTTGGGGGTTTGAGGGTTTAGGCCAGGTTCAGCCTTCATTGTTGCGGGCTTGTTTAGAGTTGGTTTAGGGTCAAAGGGTTCATGTGGCACCATGCCATCCTACTGTCTTGTCGTGTGCTGTCGATCGCACTCATCTGGTAAAGAGCCCCAACCCCAACGCGGCCGCTGGCCTTTCATTTGGGAAGGAAGCAGGTCCCTAAACCCGAAACCCTAAACCATAAACCGCGGTTTAGGGGTTTAGGGTTCAGGGTTTAGGGTTCATAAACCCATACTTTTTTTCCAGGGTTCCAACCTTTCAAATTTTGCAGGATCTAGTTAAACAGTGGCTTGGAACAGAGGGTTGTGGTTTCTGCGAGGTTGCAGCTTTCTTTCAGCGAAATAGTACAGCGGCCTGATAAATAATTTGGTGATATATCACAGCTTAGAGAATGAGGAACCCTGGTGTGACCAGGGAATAGTACTAGTAATTCTTCTCGTAGTAGGCTAGGGAAACTTTTTCCTTTTTGGGGTTCTGGGTGTACTACTCAGGTGCTGACTACGTGGAGCTGATCTCGTATGAAGAGTCGATGCAGGAGGGCATGGCTTCGGACTCAGATCGGGTTTGAGAGAGTTCGGATTCCGGAGGTTGGGGGTTGGAGGGGCTTTGGTTTTCAAGGATCGATGGCTGCTAGGGCCTGGCATATGGGGTTTTGGAGCTTTATAAATGCTTATGGGTTTGAGGTTTCAGGAAGTTGGCGTTGTTGTTCTGGAGGGCCGTATCTTATCTTTGGCCCTTGCTTTCTTATGGGAACCAGTAGACGCCCAAGCGGACAAGCGGAGGCTCGTCATCTGTTTTGGGTATTTCAGAAACCCTAAACCCTAAAACCCTAAACCCTAAACCCCCCGAAGCCGAGAGTATCAGACCCCAAACGCCCCTTAATCCCGCGACCCTGCGCCCTAGGTTTCGGGGTTGAGGGTTCAAGTAGTTTCGGGGTTTATGGTGTGTCATGTTTCGGGGTTAGGAGGTTTCGGGGTTGAGGGTTTAGGAGGTTTCGGGTTTAGAAGGTTTCGGGTTGATGGGTTAGGGTATCATCAAAGCAAAAACAGCTAGAGAATCTTGTTACCTGCGACTTTGAAGCTCACATGGTCGAGAGGGATCATGGCTTTGTAGTTACATAAGAGCTTGCAGCAGCGTGCAGAGATGAGGCTTAGATTAGATGTTCGGGCTGAGGATCCGGAAGCCCTCAACCCTAAAGCCTAAACCCTAAGCCCCTTTAGGCCCTAAGCCCAGAAACCCTGAAGGTTTAGTCATTGTGGCATCTGTCGAAGCCAGACTTGGGGCTCGAATCCTAACCTCCGAAACCATAAGCCCCCTAAACCCAAAGCCCCAGACCAAGCAGCAACAAGGTTACCCGAACGCTGAGCAAAATCCAGGACAGGCAGAAGGGGCAGAGTTCGGGTATTGACTGTCCAAATGACCCAACGATCCGGTACTTGGGTACAGGATGGTATTTCTGCAGGGTATAAACCCTAAACCCTAAACCCTATAGTATGTTGGGAGAGTATACGATTGTTTGGTACGTGCATGCAACATGCCTTTACTGGAAGGAGAGATTGCAGCTTGCAATGCAATGCAGAAAAAGAACAACAACATCTTAGGGTTTAGGCTTTAGGGTTTAGGGATAATCGCATGTGTAGTTGAAACCTCAGTCCGAAACTCCTTTATCTTAGACCCCTATCTCTCAAAGCAAAAATCCAGCATAGAGCCCCATCCCAAACCAAAAGCAGCGGATGTTCCGTAAACAGATCCACATGGCTCAAGCCCCACTCCTTAATCTTTTGGGGTTAGGGCTTAGGGTTTTAATCCCTGCAGGCCCAAAACCCGTTCAAGCCGCAATCTTAAACCCTGGAAGCCCAGAGCCTCGAAACCCGAAACCCAAACCGATCTCCTAAGCCCCTTCATTCCTCCCTAAACCCTAAACATATATACCCTA
>CAJNJA010006027.1:251-15372 GCA_905231915.1 Symbiodinium necroappetens
TTCTTTCTGATCTATTGTGGAGAAGCTTCTCGGCTCTACGAATCAGGGAAATTGAGTCTCACGCTTTCGAACCAACAAGCTTCTCCTGCTTACGGAATTCCGTTCTTTGACTTCTCACAGGAAGAGCTGAAAGAAGTTCACGAAACCACCCTGCAAACCCTTCTATTCCTTGCTGTTTCTTTTTGGCAGCCGCCGCGGGTTGCCTGCAGCCGGAGGGCCTCTCTCTCACTATATAAGTAAATAGATAAAAAATATATATATACAAAATAAATAAATGAATATATATAGATAGATAGATAGANNATAGATGGATATAGATAGGTAGATAGCTAGATTGCAAAAATGGTCCCCCCCCAAAGAATCCACACCTTTAGCCTGCGTATGTCCAGTATGTCGGTATAGCCATGGTCTTCACACTTATCTCGTATCTGTGTATATGTACATGCAAAAACGAATGTACGTGGTGACGTACTTGTATCTGTGCATGCTGCAGAAGATAGACGTACATCCGGAACGAGCGCGCGAGGCCAAAACATGAGCATATTCCTCGACAGTCCCAGAACAACCAAAAAACCAAAGATTCCAAGCCATTCCTGTTGTTTTTGGGGCTGTCTCGAGGGCTTTGGAATAGCTCCAAATCTTTGGTTTTTCTTGGCTTTTGTGGGACTCTCTCGAGGCATATGCTTATGTTTCAGCTTATGGGTGTTGTTTTTTTTCTTTTTTTGGGACAGTCTCGAGAAATATGCTCACATGAGTATATTCCTCGAGATAGTCCCAAAAAACCAAGGACTCCCGGCTGCTCCGGAATAGCTGCAAGTCTTGTTTCCTTTTGTTTTTTTGGGACTGTCTCGAGGAATATGCTTGTGTTTTAGCCTACTAGGTTTTGGTGTTTTTATTCTTTTAGGACTGTCTCGAGACATATGCTCACATGAATATCTATGGGCTTTGGTATGTTGTTGTGTTTGTGGGACTGTCTCGAGAAATGGCCTTTGAACTAGCTCTGAATCTTTGGTATTTCTGGTGTTTTTGGGACTGCTTCGAGGTATATGGTTTCTTTTGGGACCGTCTCGGGAGATATGCTAATTTTGATGAACGAGACACTCTCTCGGAAAGACTGGCACATAAGCATAGGTATAGATGCTTACGGAAATCGAAACACTCGCATGTTATCCGAATGCATTTGGGCCATGGAAGGCGCATCAGGCACATCCTCATTTGTACCTGGAAAGACCCTAAACAAACCTTGTAGTTTTTCAGGCTGCGCTCCAGGAGTACAAATCAGTATTTATAAGCCATACGAGCCCTCTCGTCTAGCACGTGGTTTCAGCATAAACTTCAACATTTCATTACTATAATCTTCAGATCTACCCAACAATCAACGGGTGTTCATGAATGTTCGATCGCAAGAACATGCTGACATGGCAATATCGCTGATTGTTAACCTAAACACTTAACTCAAGTTAAGCAATTTTGCCGTAATAGTTGGACAAATGTCTAATTCATCTCAGGAGCGTTTCACTAGAATGTAAATGATGTTCGAACAGGCATTTTTATGCATATGGCATTTCAAGAGATAATCACTCATGAATCCTTGGCTCGCAGGTTCCCATTGCTTCTTATCTGTTCATGAATGACTTGAACCGGCGCTTTTATCCACAAATGAACGAATACTTAACTGCTGAAAGGTTATCTATCTCTTTTGTATTAATGCACCGACTGGCTATTTCAGCATTAGTTCAGCATAAGATATTTGTGAATGCCTTCTTTATTGAGCAGATTCAATATGAGGCAGGCAGTATGACATATTCAGTTATTCTCTCCATGTTAACGAGAACAGAAGCAATATTTGTTATTAATTAAATATGAGATAAAAGGCATTGCTAACTCATACTTGCAAGCTTCACATGAGTTCTCGATGAGCAGTATTTAGGTATGAGACCAAACTCATTGCGTCAAAGAAACAATACTGACATCGCAAATACTACTCGATCATAAGGTAACAGGTAGTATACTGGCACCTTTGGCGTGTGCGCCTGCTACGCCGCGAGGACTTTTGACGGGCTTTAGTTCAGGGCTGATGATTTGGGGCCGCACTTGTTCTGCTTAAATTTAGATACTTAGTGAGGAAAGCAAGTAGTAGTATTTTTGGTACAGGTGACGGCAATACGCTGAGGCTTTATTCCTGTTCCAGTGTTGGGAACGAGAAGGGCAGAAGACAGTATTCCTTCCGTTTTCGTATTCATGGATGCTTGCTGTCGAGACCAACACCGACGGCAATACACCGAGGCTTTATTTCTGTTCCATGTATGTATGTATGTATGTATGTATGTATGTAAGTAAGTAAGTAACTATGTAAGTATGTAAGTATGTAACTATGTAAGTATGTAAGTATGTATATATGTATATGATGTACATGTATATGTATATTATATGTGTATATGTATGTATATATATATATATGTGATTCTATGTGTATACATACACATACATATGCAGCATAGAAGTCTATTCAGTTCATTCTGCCTTGTTCTATTGCATTCTGCTCTGTTCTGTTCTATTATGTTCTAGTCCGTTCGATTCCAAGTATATTCCAGTTTTTAGTGTATTTCAGTTTTTAGTTTAGTCCGATTCACATTCCGTAATGATGCTGTTCATTGTTTCAAATCGAATGAATTCTAAGTCAACCCTTAGTACAATATTAGTCTAGTTCTGGTTCTATTCTATCCTTTTCCCCACCTCCCTGGCACGCACAGCACACCATACGCAGCATGTAGAATGACCACACACAGCACACCGCATACTGTACGAAACACGCAGACCGCACGTGGCACGCCACACGCAGCACAACACACACGGCACATCTAAGGACTACATACACCATGCCACACACAGCACACCAGAAGCAGCACACACAGCAGAAAACGTTCTCTGGAACAAACAAAACATCCACATGTCTGCGGGTCCTATGATTTCACTTTGGATTCGTTTGCAGTACAGTATATCATATGCTTCGCTGCACCAGGAATATCAACATCCTGGCTTTGTGTTGACCTACGGTGTTGGACACGTCGTGATCATCGCCATAGATGAGGCCTTCAATCTTTGCAGTGCCGTGTCTCCAGGGACATTATAGGGAGTAGAGCCTGAGACGAACTTCCCAAGCCTTAAACCCTACACCCTAATTCAAGGAAGGCTCCTTTATGAAGGGATTCGGGAGTCAGAGTGCTGTGGTTTCGGACACCCTAAACCCTAAACCCTAAACCCTAAACCATCTTTGCCGACTTCAGGGCCTCGGCACGAGGATGAGACCTCCGGCGAGGGACGAGAAGTACGCCTCGAGCCCTTGGCGCGCAAAACTTCTGGTGGGGCAGCGGTTTAGGCTTAGGATGTTAGGGCTTAGAGGGGTTCCGGGTTTAGGGTTCAAGGCAGAGGGTTTTAGGCCTAAAATTTGGGGTTTACCGTAGGTTTTAAGGTGCAGGATCTGCCGGGGTGAACGCGAATTCCCAAACACTCTCAGCCGGAACCCCTGACCCCAAAGGTAGTTCTCTGAATTAGGGTCCGGTGTGGGGTCATTTCTAGAAGGGTGCCGTACTGCATTGGGGACCTAAAAAGTTACCTTAATTTAGAGAACTACCCATATGTTGCGAAGATCTGAGGAAGATAGGACCCGGTGCGATGGGGCCGTCCTTGGCGTCTTGGCCCTTGGCAGGCTTGTGGGAAAAAGGCCGAAGGCTTTTTAGGGGTCAGGGCTTGGGGTTGAGGTTTTGGGGCTTAGGGGGTACGACCAGGCTGGCAGATTCCAGGGGCGGGGCGACTTGAACCCAAAAAAGCCAGGTGGGTGGGGTTCCAGGCTGGTAGATTCCAGGGCCTTCCTAGCCCCAGACCGGGGTCTCCAGGTCGTGCAGGCCAAGCGCCAGCTTCTTAGGTCAATGTGTCCAGGCCGGGGTTTTCAGCGACCCAAACATGGCGTCACTGGAAACTTCGAGCAGCCCTGTTTGTTGGGAGCCCTTGCTTCTCGTCGAGCGGCCGGCGCGGACCCACAACCCTACACTAATCCATCTCAGCTGTGGTTTGCTGTGCAACGCGCATTTTATGCAGAGCTGCGAGGGGAAGCAGAGAGCAAGAAAGTCCCCATTAGGAGGGGGTTTGGGGGGTGAACCTTAAACTAAACCCTAATTGAGAATAGTTGGTGGTTGGGGCGGGACTACATGCTGACGCAAGCGCGCGATAAGTGGGTGTGCGCCCCTATTCCTAAAGTAAAGGGCGCACCCACAGCACCCACACACTGTAGACACACCCCAAACCCTAAACCCTAAACCGTAAACCTCAACCGTAGAGCCCAAAGCGCACAACAGACACCTTGGTCCGGTGATGGTGTCGCAGGAGCACCCATCATCGCAATGCCAAATCCCATTCCCCGGTCAGTAGACTTGCACCGGGTGATCACCACAAATGTACGGTTTAGGGTTCAGGGCTTAGGGATCTTGGGTGGAAGGATGTGACTTTGGGGTCCAAGGCTCAAGAGTGAGGACGGGAGCTCCGTCGAAGTCCCGTCTGGTAGTATAAGTCCTTGAGCACAGCCAAGGTCGGATTCTTTATCGGAACCTCCTGCTATGGAATTGCGAAGCGCCATGCAGGGGCTTGGCTAGGCCGGGGATGGGGCCGTCTCTTTTCCAAAATCCCTGCGCAAGACTCCGTTGTCGAATGGAAACCCGGAGGCGTGCTGATGCCAGCCCTGTTGCCGCTTGGCCTCTCTACACGAGTCAGTCCTCTCTGAGAGTGCAAGCCTGGTGACGACATGAAGCCAACACTGTTTCGATTTGGGCGTCTTGAGCAGTTCAGGACCACCTACGAACAGCTCACACTGTATGCATCGACAAGAGCTTTTTTAACCCACTTCGTGCAGGACCCTTTGGTTTGGGCTGCAATGCGAGCAAGCGAAAGATCTCGGGAGCACGGAGGAATGCACCAATTGAAGCCCAACACAGAGAGTTTGGGGAACAACTCTTGAAGGGACGCGAAGCTTAAGGTTCCCAATACTACTACGACTAATAATCACAATGATAGTAACATAAAACTAATAATAACAATAGAATAACAATGATAGAACAAAAATATTCTGCGAAGCAGAAGAGTATTAAGAATGTAACAATACTATTAACAATACAAATGCTAATACCAATACTACTAATAGTCATGATAATAGCAGTGCACATAATCGTAACAACAACAACAACAACAAATATAATAAGACACACAATAATAATAACGACAAGAATGTTTCTATTAAGAATACGAATAGTAATAAACAGCCCAGAAAAAGCCTCGGCCTTGCATGCGGGAGCCTTTGAGCTTGAGCAATAGTAATGTCTTAATATGAATAATCGTAATGATAGTAGTAATTCTAATAGTAATGGTAATAAGAATATCAACAATAATAACAGTACTAATAGAAGTACAATAAACATAGTACTAATAATGGTAAGAGGGAGCCCCCCTCGGAGCTTGAGCAGGAGAAGGATGCTCGGCGTGAGCCGCTTTGGCTGCAGCGAGGGCACAGGGTGTCTGAGCACCGGGGGTAACCGTTGAGATGGCAGGGTTGCTACTTACTATATTATGGTATAGTACAATATATTTTAATTTGTATAGTAAATAGTATAGTATAGTACAGTACGGTGTGGTATAGTATATAGTGGAGTTTCGTATGGCATAGCTAAAGTCTATCTACTCTAGTCTGTGCCTTCCAGGATAGAAGCACCACAGCTAGCAAACTCCTCAAAGGCTGACCTTGGCACAGAATTATGCTCATGTCCATCTCCCAGTGGATGTTTTGCTGGTCTTCGATACCGCAGCATCCGGTCGACTCCATCTAACAACAGAAGCCCGGCCTCGCTTCAGCACAGTCCAGTTTTCGCGACCGCGTTCGGGTATTCCGTTGGGCAGGTACGCTGATACCAACCAGGGAATTATCCTTTCCCTGGCCATTGCAATGATCCATGCGCTGGCCGAAGGAGCGAGGCTCACCCTGATTTTGGCTTCCCGGCTGCATGCATGGCTGCATTGGTGGAAGGCTTCACGCTTGGCTTTCGTACATCCAAGCTGCTTGTTGCTGGCACTGGTATTAGAAAGACCTACTTATATCAAAGAGGTGCGTCGGTGAGCAGTCCCTACATGACTGTTAAGATTACCCAGCTACCTTCATCCCTTCGGCTTTGGAGCTTCTTCCCGGCCACCAGCGGATCAGGGCCACCCCCGCCCATCCATCCAGCAGCTCCCACAGGAGACGTGACATTGCACTACCTCACCCCCAAACCCAAACCCAAATCCCATACTGCTACCTTACAGTCTCGCAGCCATAGAAGCCCAGAGCCCTTCACTCAAAACCCTTCGTCCTGAGTTTAGGAAGCCCTTCGTCCTGAGCCGTCTGAGGTGGACCTGGCACAGACCAGCTCGCAGTTCGGCTTCTTGGTGCCCATCGGGTGCGGTATGGTCTGGAGCCTCGTTCGAGAGAATCAAAGTAAAGATTACTACATGGGTTGCTGTAAGCTTTGCTGTGAGGGTTAGTAACGGTTAGTTATAAGGGTTGCTATTAGAGTTGCCATACAGGTCTTCGGTGATCTCACGTCTCGGGGTGGTAGTTTTGTTGTTGATGTGTTGAGCCATGTCATCCAACCTGGCACTTGCAATCTTCGGTTTGTCTGTTTTCAGGAACATCATGATCCGCGCGGGAGTTCTAGACAAAGCTCTGGTGGTGCTCACATGTGGTGCCTTGGCGACATTGCCAAAAAGAACCAACCATCTGAGTAGTAACCCCTATAGCCTTACAGAAGCCTTGCAGTAATCTTGATCATACCCCTGTAGAACGAAGGGCTCACGGGGTTCTTTGGCCGTGCGCTGCTGGAAGCCAAGGATGGAGAACCCCCAACAACTGCGGTCTGGTTCTGCAGGAGGTCAAGTATTGCATGGGCTACTGCAGGTGGGGAGTCCCTAGACCCATAGCCCTAAACCCTACACATCAAATCTGAAACCGTAAATGTCGAGAGGGTAGGAACTCAATCCTACATGTCGTGACAAGTAGCCGCGCAACACGACAGGCCTTGGCATTGTCCGTTAATATACTCTAGTATACTATGTAAATGTCTGCTCTTGTACACTACACTAGGTTCAACCACTACACTAGGTTCAACCAGCACCTTTTTATAACATTCTATAATGTACTACAGGAACATGTCGGGTATATCGGAAGAAGATGTGCAATCCTTTGGATCTTCTGGGACTCTTTGGAGGCAGTTTTTCGTATATGGTCTCGGCACCTGAACCAAGTACGAGGCCTTAAACGCAAAGCTGTAAAACCTCGGCCCTAAGCCCGAAACCCCAGACCCCAAACCCTAAACCCCCGAACCCGAAACCGAAAACCCCGCACCCAAAAGTCTTCGCTGAGGGCTCGACAAGAAAATCTGGAAATTCAAGCGTTGGGTTTGGCTTTGAAAGAGGAGCGGTCATTGCAAAATCGAGCATTTGGGGCTTTGGATTGCCAAATCGACCATTTTGGGGCCTTGGTGGGGTCCCCCCCAATTGGGCGGCTGCCTTCTTGACAAGGGTTGACCCCCCAACCCGACACCAGTTGGAGCCGGCCCCCTTTTTCTTCACGAGTTGTAGCAGCCTACGACCCCCCAACCCTTTACGAGTTGGAGCTGGCCCCTTCTTGACAAGGGTTGGACCCCCCCATTGGAGCAGGCCCATTTCTTGACAGGGTTGGACCCCCAACCCTTCATCGAGTTGGAGCCAGCGTTCCTTCTTGCAAAGGGTTGAACCCCCCGAAACCCTTCACGAGGTGGAGCCGGCCTTAACAAAGGTTTGGAACCCCCCAACCTTTCGCGAGTTCGAGCAGCCTAATCTCTTGACAAGCATTGGACACCCTCCCCGAACCGTCACGAGTTGCCGCTTTCGATTTTGCTAGGGCCCCGTTGAAGATAACAACCATCGTCGGTGATGCCCAAGCCCCACTGCGATGTGTAGAAGACTTTAGAACTAAACCCTGTCGCACAGTTAGGTACGAGCTTAAAGCATATGGCCGCTCAAGCTATGTGGATCGAGCAGGCCTTAGGCCTCCTCCAGTTGGGCATTAGCACCAATTGGTGGGGCTTAGGTTGCCCCAGCCATTGTCAAGGGTCGCTTCTGGAGGTGGGTCTTTGCTGGGCTTCGGGGTTTCTTTTGGGGGTGGTTTTGACTTTGGTCTACTTTCGTGAGGCCCTCTTTGCCGTCCCCATCAGGGTGCCTTCCTCCTCGCCTCAGCCTTCTTCCTCTCCACCGACCCGTGCTGCCGATTTGCGTCTCAGGGCATTTTTGCATGAGCGATAGTGGCCTGCCAGAGGCCATCCACCACCTTGCCTCTTCGCTTGCACAGCTTTCTTTGGCAATCCGCCCTGCACCCTCTTCCCCTAGGGGTTCCGATAGTGGTTGGTTGCTAGTAGACCCCAGCCTCCCCGTTGAGCCGGGTTCCTGTGTGGCTCCGGGGCCCCCTGCTGCCTCGCCTTCCACGGCCCATCATTCCTCCCTCTCCTCTGCCCAGCTCACCAGCCTCTACAACAGCCTGGAAGTGTGCACACGCGCCGGGCCCTTACAGGTTCAGGCTCCTCTCCTGAGGCAAGAGCTTCCCGTGCGTGGGTTGCAGGTCACTGGGCCAGGCTTGTGTTGGCCGACGTGGTCCCCACTCCTCGGCCCTCCCCAAAGCTGCCTAACGCCATCAGGCCTCGCATCTATATCGTGCTGCGTGCCAGTGCCTTTGAGGGAGCCGCCCGGTTCTCTTCCTTCAAAGCCTTCAAGAGTGCTGTGGGCCCTCTGGAGAACTCGTCTACTGTGTGCCACGCCTTTGCTTCCTTGGCAGAGGCCGAAGTCTTCTGTGAAGCTGCTGGCTTCGACTTGCCAGCTGAGCGATGATGGAGCTCTCCTCTGTGGAGGCTTTAGCAGACGGGGCTCTGACTTTTCTTGCCCTCTCTTGGCCCGACGAGGGGCGCACTTCGAACCTCCTGGAGGCCATCGCAATACCGGTCTTGAAACGGCAGGAAGGCCTGCTCCTCTGTATCCCGTGCGGCTTCTTAGCTCTGTCGGTCCTAGACGCAGGGGCAGAAGCAGATGCGCTGGCCACCGTGGGCCATTCTCGACAGGTGAAGGTGCCCTTTGGCATGGCCGACGAGCAGGGGACAGAGCAGCCTGTGGACTTGGAGGCCTTTGTTCTCCTTGTGGACTTTGGGAGCGGGGTCCTCCCCCTACTTCGGGAGCTGGGCGAGGACTTTGGGCTCGACAGTGTCTTTCCTTTCATTCTGCACCAGCCCGAGGCAACCCCCCTGTCGGACGATCTCTTAGGAGCCGCTCGCGAATGGCTGGCCGAAGCTCCTCACGACCGCCTGGCCTTTTACTCTGCACAGGAGGAGCTTCCTCTTGCACAGGTGAAGCCCAAAGGCAAGAGGTCACCACAAGCCAAAAAGCGGGTTACCACGGCAGACCTTGCCGCCCAGATGACCCACCTCACAGCTCTGCTTCCTCAGCTCACCGAGCAGCTGAGCTGAGCACGATGCAGACAAGGCAGGATGCTCTGGAGAAGCAGGTGCAAGGCCAGCCGGCCCAGGTCGAGGCTCCGAAGCTCCCTCACCAGCAGCACTTTGTTCCGCCGAAGGGGCCGGGGATTGCACTGGGCAAGGAGGCTTCGCTTTTGGGCCCCCCTCCTCGCACTCGACCACCTCTAGAAGCAACACCGGCTGCTGCTGCAGGCGTGGGCCCTCTTCCTTTGGCTGCCTCTCCTGTGACCGACGGCCCTCAGGAGCCCTTTCAAAGTGCGCTTTTGCAACAGAGCCAGGCATTGTCTGCCCTTGTGGGCCACCTGGTGGCACAGCAAGAAGGGGGGCTGAGCGATTTGACTGCCTCATCTTCCAGCAGCATCGGCGCCAAGGGCGCAGCAAAGAGGGAGAAGCTTCAGGCCGCATTGGCTGCGAGGTCGGGCGACTTCTTCCTTTCTGTTCTTCAGGCAGCGGCCCGCCGGATGCAGCCTTCCCAGCCGATCCCAGCATCGCTAGGCGAATGCTCCTCGCAGGTGTCGATGTGCCAATACCTAGAACGGTCAGCGCGAGGCCGGCTATACGATGTGGTGCCTGGCTCATGTGATGGATTGCCTGGCACAGGAGGACATAGCAGGGGCAAGGGAGTTCCTGGCTCTGACTTTCGTGGCCATGGACCAGACCTCCATCGACGGGGGCCGGTGGGACTTTGCTTGGCTGCTGACTTTGCTGGAGGAGCCACCAATGCAGATGTTCAGGGGCAGGGGCCAGGTTGCGAATCCCAGGACCCGGGCGTTTTCTCCACTGTCGCCGGTGTCTTGGACCACTTGTGCTTTGCAGTACCTGAAGGAGGTCGATCTGATATCGACCCGCAGACTGGAGACCCTCGGCCACAATCGGGCCCCCGCCGCCACACCCGCCGCGGACGACGTGCAGGCACCTCCTGCCAAGCCTCGCCGTGCAATACCCTCGCAAGCCAAAGCCAGAGGCCCCCGCCTGAACCTTTGCAGCAGGCCGCCCCCTGGACTTTCGCGCCCGGCCGCTTCCTCGTCAGCTTTTGGCTTTAACCTCAAGGTTTCCTTTGCCTCCTGGGTTGGGGGCCTGCTCAGGGCCGTCCTTCGCACTCGGACGGTCTTCTCTTCTTTCTTGTGTTCTACTTTGCACCTGCCCAGGCTTTCCCGGCCTGCACCGCCTTCGGGGGTTCTGTTTCCGCTCCCCCTGCCATTTGAAGATGCTTTTAAGCGTTTCTCTTTGGATTGCAGCAGCCGCTTTCGCAGGCGTGTGATGCATCGCCGCCTGCTGCACTTAGTCTGTATGGGGCTCAACTTTCTCCACGCGGGCTGTGTGCCAATACCTTTTGCTGCTCTCCAGCAGCCCCCCAATGCAGCACAGCAACGGCTTGTCGCGCACGTGGGTCGGCATTTGAAGGCGTTCGGTGCCTCTGTCAATGAGTTCGCTCTCCCTGACTCGGGCCGCCGCAATCCACAATTAGTTGCAAGACTTTCGGAGCTGGTTGCCTTCCTCTCGGCTGCCTCCGCCAACACGGGAGATGCTTATGCTGATTTGTCAGGTACTGCTGTCCCCACGCACAACGATGCCTTTCCCGGCCTGGAGCCTTTTAGTTCCCTGAACGTTTCTCGTTTGAAGCTTTCGGGCCATGGCTCCTGGGATCCTGGGCCCTTCTTGTCTGATGAGCTCTTCATGGCTTTCAATGAGCCCCGCTCCCTTCTGCACGCGGGCCCTCCACCTGAGGATTTTGTGCCGGTCTGGACTCGGAAAAGTCACCGAGAAACGGCCGCCCTGGCTTCTCTTTGGGACGGCCTTGGGCTCCTGCGCCTTGAACCTGCGCTGCTTCGTGCTTCTGAGTCTTACCGACTAGCACGGGCCTTCAATTCCTACAAGAGCCCAGACAAGGACAGGATGATAATCGATCGGCGGGGGCAGAACCATGCCGAGTCCCGCCTGGCCGGCCCCAGTCTGTTCATCCCAGTCGGCCCCATGCTAAGCGTGATCGAGGCCGACCCCTCTTGCGAGCGCGTGCTCTGCTCCGTGACAGACCGCAAAGATTTTTATCACCAGTTCGCGGCCAGCCGGCCGAAAGCTTCACTCACTGCCTTGGGCCCCGCTTTGCCTTCTTCTTGGCTCTCCCACACGGCTGCTTTTGCTCGTCTTCAGGCTGTGCGACCTTCTTCCCGGGAGCAGCGATTGGATTGCTTCTCCTCCCAGCCAGCTGATGATGCGAGGAACCCTCTTCTCTTTGAGGAGGGCTCCCTCCTGGTTTGCTTCCGAGCCATTGGCCAGGGCGATCACTTGGGTGTCGAGTTTGGCAGTGCAGCCCACGGGGCTTTGTTGGAGTCCGTGGGCCTTTTGGGTGATGCTGAGCGTTTGTGCTCTAACAAGCCTTTCAAGGGCGACCGTTGCGCCCAGGGCCTGGTGATCGACGACTTCTTTTCGGTTTGTGTGCGGAGGGATGATGATAGGGCCGAGCCCGTGTGTAATGAGCATGTTCGGCGAGCCAAGGCTGCGTACCAGCGGGAGAACCTCGCGGGCTCGGACGATAAAGATGTTTGGGGCGAGCCTGTCGCCAAGGTAGCCGGTGCAGAAATCAACTCCAGCAGGGAGGCCCGCAACCTCGGCCTCATCACACTGGCTTCTCCTGCTTGCAAGAGGCTTGCTTTGGCTGTTGTGTCTCTTGAGGCGGCCAGGTTTTCGCAAATCACTGACAGCTTGATGCTGTCATTGCTTGGCAGCTGGACTTCCACACTGCTGTTTCGGAGGCCTCTGATGTCGGTGCTTCGGGCCGCCTTTGAGGTCGTTCCCTGTGGCTCCCTGCGGTCTGGCTCTCCTCGACTTTGTGCCCTCCCCCGCTCGGCTGCCGAAGAGCTGGTGTTGCTCAGTGTTTTGTGCCCGCTTGCTGCTGCTGAGCTGAGTGCTCCTCTTAGCCCCACGATTCATGCAACAGACGCCTCTGAGCACAAAGGTGGCTATGTGTCGGCCCCGGCTGGCTTTTCACTGGCCCGGGCACTCTGGAGAACTGCCTCAAAGAAGGGTGGCTACAGCCGGCTCTGGTCCCGTGAAGAGGCCACTCTTGCAAGGTTTACGGACAGGGAGGTTTTCGACCTTAGGCTCGTCAGGGATGAGGGTGTCTGCCATCCTGGGCGCCCCCTTGCCTACTACTTTGACTTCATTGAGGTCGGCCTTCAACAGGGAGCTGTTAGCTCCTGCCTGTCTGAGCTCGGTTTCCGCACGGGGCCCACCATCAGCTTTGCCCTCAGCCCGGCCTACGACTTACTTTCGGTCAGAACCATAGAGTGGCTGATTCACCTCATGCGCCAGCGGAAGTTGAGGAGCCTCCTCATCTTGCCGCCTGTTTCCGACTTTGCTGCTGGCTCTTGGCCTTCGTGGCGCTCGCCAGGCGAGCCAAAGGGGCGCCCGCCGCTGTCTAAGAGGACTGCCTTCTCCAACGCCCTTGCTCTTCGGTGCCTTTCCTTGGCTTTCGCCGCCCTCCAGTTTCAGGTGATCTTCGTGTTGGTTCAGCCAACGGTCTCGGTGATGTGCCACCTACCTGAGTGGGGTCGACTTTGCTCACTTGGGGCCTCTCAGTTTGCTTCTTGCACGAGGCTTTCTGGACCGTGCCCCCACGCCCACTTGTTCCTTGCCGCAGGCATCGACCTTTCTCCTCTTGGCCGTCTTTGCGATTGCGCCCCCTCCTTTGTACAATCTGGGGCTGCCTCGTCGCGTTCTTCGGTCTTTCTTTCTCCTGTGTTGGCCTCCGCTTTGGCCCACGAGTTTAGCTGTGCCCTGCGTCGGGTGTCCCATGTGGATTCTCAGACCCGCCTTCCCACGGACGGTCTTGAGAACCTGGTCCTGAATGACGTCGTGCTTTCCCTGCCTTGGCATGCCGGTGATGACTGGCACTGGCGCTCGTCAGCGCATATCAACATCCTGGAGGCTGCCTCTATCTTGCGCCTGCTGAAGCGCCTTGCGGCTTTTGGCCCCAGCCGTGTTGTTGTGCTTGTCGATTCTTCTGTTGCCTTCCACGCCTGTGCAAAGGGCCGCAGCCCTTCCCGTGGCCTCACTCCTGTGCTTCGGAAGATCGGTGCAGTCAGCCTGGCCTCTGGACTTTTCCCCTCCTACCACTTCGTGCCTACCAGGCTCAACCCGGGAGACTGCCCTACACGAGACCTCCCGCTGCCGCCTGTTGCGCCTTCCTCCTTTTGGCCTTCCTTCTCTGCTGACGAGCTTTACGAAGGGCTGGCTTTGCCCAAGCTGCGCCGCTGGGCAGCTAACTGGGCTCGGCTCCTCTGCCTGCTCATCGGAGCGCCTCCTGGATTTAAGCCCCACCTTGGCTGGCGCGTGCTTCGTCGTACCACAAGGCCTTTCGACTCCTCCCTTGGCTACCCTGGTGAGGGCCCGTCCTTCAGGGTGTTCAGGGTTTTTCTGGTTCTTTGCGTTGCTGTAGCTGCCCCGAGCCATGGCCTTCACCCCCGCAACGCTGCAGACGAGAGGCGCTCCCGGTCCCGTGCTGCAACTGTGCTCGCCGAGGGCCGGCCCGTGCAGCCAGCGACGCAGAAGAGAAGGGACAGACTGCTCCTTTGTGGAACTTCTGGAGCTGGAACCGCACGTCACCAAGAGGCTTAACAACTGGCTGGTGCTTTATGGCCGGCAGCTTTTTGAAGCTGGCTGGCCATATTCGCACTTTCGGAAGTTATCAATGCCGTCTCTGCGCGGGAGCCGCCATTGAGGAGGAGCTTGCAACCGGCGTGGAACCTGGCTTTCACGTGGCTTCGTGAGGAACCCCACAGCCACCACGTAGCCTTGCCCTGGCAAGTTCTTTTAGCAGCTGTTACCACGGCCCTCATGTGGGGCTGGCCTCGGGTCGCGGGTGTCTTGGCTCTTACCTTCGGCGCTTTAATGCGCATAGGCGAGACTTTGGCGTCACGACGGAGTGACTTACTGCTGCCTGAGGACGTTGGCCACACAGTGTCTTACTGCCTGGTCTCCATCCAAGAGCCGAAGACAAGGTTCAAGGCCGCCCGACATCAGTCGACGAGGCTTGACCAGCCCGACCTCCTTGCAGTTGTCAGGCTGGCCTTTTCAGGCCTGGCTTTTGGCTGTAAGCTCTGGCCCTACAGCGCTTCGACTTTGAGGAGCCGGTTTGATGCTATAATGTCACGCCTCGGCACAGACAAGTGGGAGGGCCAGGGAAAGAGCAAGCTGGACCTTGGCTCCCTCCGGGCAGGGGGAGCCACTTGGCTTCTTCAGTGTAGTGAGGATGCAGAACTAGTTCGTCGTCGAGGCAGATGGCTAAACAGCCGTACCATGGAGATTTATATTCAGGAAATCAGCAGCCTGCAATTTCTTCATAAGCTGTCGAGCTCCTCGCGAAACTTGCTGTTCTCCCTCCTGGAAAGCTTTCCCGAAGTGTTGCGTCGCGCTGCTGCTCTTCAGACGTCTTCTACACCGACCTCGGCTTGGTTTGCTCGGTTTTCCGGTGGCTGAGCTTGGCGGCGTTGGGTGGAGTTTGTGGTTGGAGGAAAACCCGGTGCGCGCGTTCACTGGGAAGT
>CAJNJA010006028.1:286-17221 GCA_905231915.1 Symbiodinium necroappetens
CATGCATACATACATACATACATAGAGATAGATAGATAGATCGATAGATACATAGATAGATAGATATATACATATATACATATATATATATATAGAGAGAGAGAGAGACACAAAAGTTCCCAAACGAATCGTTTAGCTCCCCCCCAAAAAAAATAGGAAACTGGACAAGTAAGCTCGGGGTTGTGGGTGAAATGTCGGGGTGGGGTCACGACAGCTCCCCGTCCAGGTAAGCTGCCCTGTGTGTCCAAGTGCCCAAGTAGGCTGCTTTTTTTTATAGGGAGAGCATTTGGGACCAAAGCCCTGCTATTTTCACAATTTGGGCACTTCGACCCTTAAGGGGAGCCCATGACCAAGACACGTGACTCGTACACACGGATCCTTCCCTGTAGTCTTGAAGTGAGAACAATTTCCAAGACTATTCTGTAGGGTTCCGTGTTATAACTACAGTGTAAGACAGCCCAAAGCCATTCAATTCGCTCAGGCCCCTTTCTTGCTTCTAGTTGCTAGCGTGGCCAGTGGGCTGGGAGCTTGCTCATTGATCTCCCTAAACCCTAAACGGATTGATCTGTCCTTCAGGACCCCCTGCTTCCCCTTTCAAGGCCGCTTCAAAGCTAAAGCCGAATCCACGAAGGCCCTAGCCGAAGGACTATTGTAGGCCACAGTCGCCGGAACGAGTATCCTGGAGAATCGCATCCAGCGAAAGTCCAGGAACTTTTCGCTCCGAAAGTCATCACAACAATGATTCTGACAAGAACAGTGATGATGAGCATAAGTCATACTGCAAGTGGAGGGTCTGAAGGTTTGGAGCATAACGGGAATAGTAGGACCCTTTTCAACAGGATCTCGTGCACGGAATACTAGCAACCAGTGAGATTGGGTGTCGACAGATCAAGGTATGGCATGGTTCGTCGTCGTATTACTTCATAGCAGTTCTTTAGGGTTTGGGGTTCTTTCGGGGGTTTGAGCGCAGGGTCTTCCAACACAAGTGCAGCTGTAAGCCCGTTGGGGAGTCGAGCCACATGCTGCCTAAGCAATGCAGCACTTCATCACACGTACAGCGAAACCTTGAGATCGTAGGTGGAGGGGGGGGGGGGTAAGACGTGTGACACTCCTTACGTTTAACCAGAATCATACAATGATGCAATCTTGGAGTCACCGGGTTCACAGCTTGTGCAAGCTGGGGTGTTATCTGCTCGGTAGTTAGACTCTGTGCTTAAGTTCATTGCATAGGGTTGAGAAGTGGAGTAGGGCGGGTCCAACGGGCAAGCAGCAAGCTTTATCGCCCCGAGCATGAAGGTGAGGATGGTGACTGCGCCACCCGCGCATCTGTGCCGGAAACCCCAGACACATGTCTTCACGTTTTAGGCCTGGGCCTTATGGCCTCAATTACGGCTCAACGCCAGCAAAACCCTAGCCTGAGACCCGCAACTGTCACGATGCCTTCGGGTTCAGGAGTGTTTCATCGTAATGTGCTTGTTCCCCGAAGGGTCCATGTACCTAAATAGCCTTTACTTTGGCCTTATTACAAGGTGGTCCCTATATAGGTACTTTGGGGCCAAAGTATATACTAAACCCTAAATCCTAAACCCTAAACCCTAAACCCTAAATCCTAAACCCTAAACCCTAAAGACCATGAGAAGACGCCAAGGTACGCGATCACTCCCGGGATCTTCGCATACAGGAGAACCCTAAGGGTCCATGTACCCAAATACCTCTAGTCTCCATTGTAGTTCCTTTTTGGGGTTACCTTTTAGGATCCTTAATATGAACCTGGTTAAACCAAAAAAAGAAACTAGGGTTTAGGGTTTAGGAGCAGGATGTTTATAGAAGGTAGCGGCGGGGAGCAAGGGCATCGGATTCGGTCAGCCGTGAAGGTACTGACGTTTGAAGTTCCGCACATAAAGCCCAAGACCTAAACCTGTAAATCCCTGTAATCCCTCGACCCTAAACTGTCATAATGAGTCAGAATTCCTAAACGCAAGGACACCATAATTCCCAGCGAATCGTGCGAGCCCAACTTGTAAGCCCCAAGATAGGTCGGCAGGCGAGAAAGCGCCCTTTTCACTTCTTGCGGTAGTATAGGGTTTAGGGTGTAGGGTTTAGGGTATGTCCCAGTATATTCCAAAAAGGTTACAACCCTCAGATCCCCCCGCAAACTCCACAAGCACGACAAGGATACCCGAAGTTCCAGGCCCACAAAAGCGTCAACATGGCACAGCTCCCATGCCCCAAGGCCCGAGGCCAAAGGCAAACGGCCCATGCCTGAAACCGTAAGCCACACACCCCCTCTGACCTTCACGTGCTCTTGGACTCTGGGCCCTAAACCCTAAACCCCATGGGGGTTGGGTCTGGGGAGCTGGTAGTTTTTGGGGTTGTCAGGGCGTGTCTTTTGCAGGAGGTCGCAGGCTAAATCTAAAGACGAGCGGTGGTGGTCCCCCCGGCTGTTTTATGAGGATCCTGGGCTGTGCCTTCGTAGGATGGTTCTTGGGTTTTCCTGTTTCGGCTAGGGTTTGGGAGCTCGGGTTCGTGACCCTCTGAACGCCTCCCTAAACCCTAAACCCCAAAACCCTAAACCCTGAACGCCTGCCTCGGCATCTGATCTTCTATGCTTGAAAAGCATGTGTCAAGGCATTGGCATGAGAGATAGTGGCCGGAGCATGGCGTTAGCTATGGTTGCTGACAGGTCCTGTGCTTCTATTAGGCTTTAGGGTTTAGGGTTCCAGGCTTTGCCAGATAACCTTGAACCCAGAATGTTTGGATTCCCAATCCTGAACCCTGAACCCCAGAGATACAACCCCTAGAGCCCTATTGAGTCTATGACCCCAAACCTGAACCTTAACCCCTATAGACACCAATCCTAAATCCTAAACCCCTAAACCCTAAACCCATAAACCAAAACCCCTAAAAACTAAACTCTTGTGTATGGCCCCAAGACCTCAAAGCCTAAACCCTACACCCTAAACCATATAAACCCTAAACCCTAAACCCCTTAAACCCTAAACACTAAACCCTAAGCCTTAAACCCCTTAAGCCCTAAAGCCTAAACCCTACACCCTATAAACCTTTAAACCCTAAACCCTAAACCCCCTAGGCACTAAACCCAAAACCCCTATTAAACCCTAAACCCCTTAAGCCCTAAGCCCTAAAGCCTAAACACTATAGACCCTAAAGCCTAAACCCGAAGTCTCAGTCCCAAGCGATGCAACGCCGAACCCTCCTACAGGTCGCCTTCCTCCAGCCCAGAACCGCGGAATCTCGGCAGCAAGTAGGGTTTAGGGTTTGGGGGTTTAGGGGTTAAGGGGTTTAGGGTTTCGGGTTTATGGGCTTAGGGGTTTAGGGTTTAGGCCTTGACACGGCTGAATGACAAACTCCTGCATTACCCGCAATAAGCCTTTTTTCAAGGTTTCTGTAAGGGTTATATCAGGTTTATGGTACGGCGAACGTGAGGAACAGCCTCAAAATTCGGTTATGCAGGATCTTGTCCATCGGCCGTAGCCTTTCATGTGGCTGCATTCAGGGGAAAAAGTGCTTTAGATGGGCATAGTGCTGCTTAGGCTGCCTATCTATGATATGTCATCATCAATGGGATTGAGGCACACTATTACTTCAGTAGGGTTTAAGGTTATACTGTTTTACCAGTGATAACACGGGTCAGAGATTGCTCTTTTGTAGGGGTTGGGTAGCAGGTAAGGATAAACCCGAGACCCAAAATCCTGTAGAAATACGACGCCCTGAGCCCATGCTAAATTCAGCAAGGTACCTCCCACACAAGCACAACAGCGCTTGTCTTGTCCCCCTAAACCCTAAAACCCTTAAACCAGGTCTCGTGTTCTAACTCTGAGTCTTACCCCGCAACCCGACCCCCAGAGCCTCTGCAAGGTAAAACCCGAAGCCTAAACCAGCTTAGACCTTAAGCATCCCCTAACCCTCCAGGTACCTACTGTGTAGGGCCCTAGGCGCTCTAGTACCCTATATAGTAGGTACCTGGGGGGGGGTTAAGTATCACTAAATTTAAAGCCTATACACTTTAACCCTAAACCTAAACCGCGAACCCATATACGCCCTAATCCTGAAAGACTCCATCTGTTTGGGCCGGAGATAAGGCCTTTGCAACTGCCGACGCTGGACCAGGCCGTGTGGTATGGGTACAAACTTCACAAAGTTGAGAGGCTGCGTAGGAATTTAAAGGGCTTAACGGGTTTAAGGTCTTTGTGTACCAGAAGGAGTTAAGCGGATTTCGGGCTTGAGGAGTAGAGACTTGACGACGAAAAGGGTTCTATATTATTCTATGTTTTCATTCGAAAGTTTGTTGACCTGCATAGCCGACCCTGCCACTCAGGAAACGCACGTAGTCTCGAAACGATGCAACTTCGTGTCAATGACCTCAATACCAAACCCCATAAACTCCACACCGTCGAGCATAACCCGTAGCCCTCCTGCCCTAGGAGGTCGAAATACCTGAGCTTCGATGATGTAATCCCGGCAGCACTCTACTATAACTATATAACCTATAAGGTACAGATGTTTGCGAGTTCTCAAACCCCAAATCCCTGAAAGCCTCGGCCCTGATAGACCTTGCAGCCTAAACCGTAAACCCTAAACATCCTCAACCTCTGAAAACCCGCAACTTAGTAGCTGAGTAGGTAGCCTTTAGCCTTTTTGGGGCTTATATATTCCCTACCATAATTCAAAGGTTCACCTATTTTGGGCTAGGGTACTCGGCCCCCAAAGGCCCAAAAAGGCCCTGACAACCAGGCAGCCAAGCCGGGCTCGCATTCAAAGCTGCGGGAACTGCTCGTGATGCAACAGGAGCGGGTGAGGGTTTAGGGTTTAGGGTGTAATTTGAGATTAGGGTTTACCGATAGGCTCCACAGTAGTTCCTTTAGGGGGGTTCATATATAAGATCCTATAAGGCAATCCCAAAAAGGAACTACTTAGGAGCCTATGGGTAGGGCTTTGGCCTGCAGTTGCAGGGTGCCAGGGTTTCGGCATTAGGGATTCTGGTCTGGAATTCAAACCCCCGTGCTCCGAGCCCGCCCTTAACCACCTAAAACTGTATAAGCCTTAAGCACGATACTCTCAAAGCGCCGATGGGAAGCCCCAAAGGAGCTGGTGCAGCAGGTGTCGGATGGAGACGCCGGCCTGGAGCCCCGGTAGTGGTTGGTGTCGGGCTTCTGTGCACTGAGGTTTGCAATGTCGTGATTAGGAGTTGGCTTAGGGTTGAGGTTTCGGTGTATAGGATGTTTTGGTTTCAGCCCGCAGCCGCGGAAAGAACAAAAAAAAACGCACGAGTCTCTCTGCAACAGCTGTGGACCAAGCTGACACATGACATTGCTGGAGACACTCAGAGAAGTGGTAGCATGTAGTCCTGCAGCAGTTACAGACACACCGCAAGCAATCAAAACGTCGGGTCGTCGTTGATGTGCGGGCGCAAAGAAAGATAAACACGCAACACTCGCACCCTGCACATGTACATCGACACACAAAACCACAAGCACATGCATGCATGGTACGCCGTATACCTATACATAAATCATACACCCATAACACACATTAAACGCATGTGCAGACAGTGCAGATGCACATATGTTGCAAGTGAATATGCCTCTGCCTCTCCCTCCCTCCCTCCCTCCCTCCTCCCTCTCTCCCTCCCTCCCTCCCTCCCTCCCTCCCTCCCTCGGGTTAAAGCCTAAAGTCCAAAACCTCAAACCCTAAACCCAAATTCAATCCAAATTCCGATGCCTGTCATTGAGGCCTCGGCCCTTCTGCGCGAAGGGCGTCGGCCGTGCAGGCGGCGAGAACCTCCCGGTAAGAACCCTACCTGCAGGGTCATCCCCTACCGTTTTTTGTTTTTTGTTTGGGGGGGGGGGGGGNNNNGGGTTTAGGGTTTAGGGGGGGTGGGTACTATACAGCCGATCCCGACCACAAAGGGGTGTAGGGTTTTAGGGTATAGTCTCCTTTTGTAGTTCCTTTTTAGGGGCTACCTTATAGGATCCCGAAAAGATCATTGGTTAAAATTGAACAAGGAGCTACAACTAGGTAAAGCTTCAAGTAGTGCATTGTCGAAGCCCTAAGTTCAACTCCTAGACCCCGAGCAATGCGAACGCCCCTAAACCCCTAAACCCTAAACCTTGTGCTAAACCCTAAACCCTTGGGCCTGCAAGCCGTGAACTATGGACTGGAAGGACTAAGGTTGAGGGCTCTGGAGTGCGGGGTTGAGAGCTGGATTGGGGGACAGGGGTCTAGCACCATCTACGCCTTTTGGGTGTTGGGCTTGGGATTTCGTTTGGGACGAAACCCTAAACCCGAAACCCTAAACCCTAAACCCCAAACCCTACCCTAAACCCTAAACCCTACCCTAAACCCTAAACCTGAGTCTTTAAGACCTGATGCCAGAGGGCACTCCTCCATCAGACCGGCGTCCCAGAAGGAATGGTACTTTGGTTTACACCACAGGGAGTTCAGAAACTTGCAACATGGATTTAGGATGATTAGAGCAAGGATTCCCCTATACTTCACCTGAAGGGCATGAGGAGAAGCATGTTCCAACTTTCTTGCTTCTACTATATAGTAGTTCCTATTTTTAAAGCTTAACCGAAGCTATTATGTAGGGTCCTATAAGGTAAACAAAAAAAGGACTACAATGGAGACTAGAGTTAGGATTCAGGATGTTAAAGTCGCGAGCGGCCTGGGTGTTTGTGCTCGGTCCTGCCCCGAGTTTGGGTGCTTGGAGATGTGAAGCGTTTGATTCAGCTCGCCAGAGGCAACACTGACAGTCTTGCGATGCCTGCCGGCATGAAAAGTCTTCAATTAAAACCCTAAACCCTGTATGCCTGCCGGCATGAAAAGTCTTCAGTTAAAGCCCTAAACTAAACCCTAAACCTTAAACCCCTCGTACATAGGCTGATCAAGTGTTTGCGGCAAGCCTCAATGCCGCAGCCTTTTCAAGGCGCGGCCCCGAAACCTTCCAAAATCCCTTTATTGAGGAGTTGACTTTAACTCATATCAAGGAACCTACTCTAAGTTAATGGTGAATGGGCCCTAGATCAAAAAAGAATCCGCAGTATGCTTAAAATACCTCAATTGAGGGATATTGGCAGGTCTGGGTGCCCGAGCCCTTAACCTTCGATCCTTTCCAGGGCTCCGAGCTGTTGGCTCGGATCGCAGCCATCCCGGAGGCGGGGCCCTGTGACTCCCCAGACCTTCCAAAGCCCTTCAATGAAGGAACATACC
Source organism: Symbiodinium necroappetens (assembly GCA_905231915.1). Taxonomy (NCBI): domain Eukaryota; class Dinophyceae; order Suessiales; family Symbiodiniaceae; genus Symbiodinium; species Symbiodinium necroappetens. The sequence continues at coordinate 7,520 of CAJNJA010006028.1, forward strand.
CTAAATTAGACCCTAAACCCTAATAAACCCTACACCCCTAAACCCTAAACCCAACGGGATTGTCTTCTTTTCTTCAGGGATTTGGGACGGTCTGGGTCTCAACCCTAAAACCCCAAAAGCTTTCGGTGGAATTTGGGATTTAGGCCTCGTGGCCGTTCTCTAAGAGGAGGCTTCCTTAAAGCTTAGGGTTGGGGTTTTAGGGTTTAGGGTTTAGGGATGTTTTCATTTGTTGGGGGGGGGGGGGGTACTTGGGGATTTCAGGAGTTGTTGTTTCGGGCGGGTCTTTGAGCTTGCCGTATGTGTTGCGCGGGCCTAGGTTCCGGGTTTCGGCCCGGCAAGGCTCCTGAAGGTTGTTTACCTACAGTCTCCATTGTCGTGTCCCTTTGGGGGGTTACCTTTTAGGATCCTAGGTCCTAAATATAGCATTGGTTGAACTAAAAACGAGCAACTACAATGCAGACTAGGAAAGGTTTTTGGAGTTTGGGGCTCCGATTACAGTTTAGGGTTCAGAGGTGAGGGCTAAGGTCGAGGTGTTTGGGTTTGTCATCTGGGACACGTTCCGGCTTCGGTGTTGTGGTGTATGGCTTAGGCTTGAGGGTTTAGGTTTCAGGAGCTTTACGGCAAGAGGTCTTGTAGCCTGAGGCTCTCAGGAATGATGATGAAGTTGGGGCTGAGCTGTTCCTTGTGGCTTCCGTCATAGATAGATGTATACATAAAGCATGAAGGAAAACATGTCTTTTCTATACTAAGTAATTTGGGGCGTGGTCTTTGAGATTCGTCGCCCATGGAGTTCAGATCTTGTGCTTTGGCATTGGAGTCGTTCTGCACATTGGGGTTTAGGGTTGAGGGTTTAATGCTTGGGGTATGGGGCTTATTTGAGTGATTGCCTCATGGAATGCGGTTTCCGGGAATGTTTCGACCTAGAGGAGGGTTGAATCGCACAAATGTGGGTTTAGGGTTTAGGGGTTTAGGGTTTAGGGTTTGGCAGGCTAGATGGCCGCCCCGACTCCCCCATGCAGTTGACATCTTTCGTAGTTGCCATGAACAGTCAGCTCTTGCACTGTCATTGGTAGGACATCTCTGGTGCCTGGGTGGTTGCTAGGCCTCAGCTACAAATCCGAAGCCCTGAAGCCCAGAGGGCTCAAGACCTCTTAATTTAGGAATGCACCATAAATCATAATATGAAAGCCCCTAGAATTATGTAAGGTATATTCCTTAATTTTAAGGCCTCTTCAGAGCCGTAAGGAGGGATCTTCGGCCGCGCAAGACAAGATAAGGCTTTGCTGTCCATACCCGAACTTCTCGAGCTTCTTCCGATTCTACCGTTTAGGGTTTAGGGCTTGACCCTACCCTAGGGCTCCAGGTACCTAAATAGTGGGTTACTAGTTACTAACCATATATTATGTACCCCGGTAACCTACTATTTAGGTAACTGGAGCCCTAGGGCTAGCTACCCAAAGCCTTAAATGACTGCCCTTCGTCCCCTGCACGCCCAGACCTGAAACCGGAGTCTACCACCAAAACCTGAACGGGCATGCCCTAACCTCCCAGGTACCTACTATATAGGGTACTAGAGCCCCTAGGGCCCTATATAGTAGGTACCTGGAGGGTTAGGGATTTTTTGCCTTGAGCCAGGATCCGGATCTGCAGAACCCAAGGCATCCGCCTTCCAGGCGCAGTACGTTGAGTCGGATGTGTAGCTTGGCTAGTGTAGACCAGGGCTCTACGTGCAATAGTTCGATTAGCCTGTCGGTGTAGTGAGGTGCACTCTAGTCGAGGCCGTTCGATGCCAGCGGCGTTGCTGCGACAATTGCCGTTGACGTAAGATGATAGTAGCAGCTGTTCCTCAATTTCGCCTGGTTGACACGAGAATCATCGTTTCTTTCGCCTGCTCTTGCTTGTCGGAGGTGCCAGCCGGAATACTCTGCGGACAGAGGGCATGGCGTGTTGCTGTTTATAACAATCCATGGATGGCGGCTAGACCCACACTCCTAGACCATGACGAAACCCTCAACGTGCAATTGCTCAGGCCTCTCAGGAACCATAGCAGGCTGCGAAACCGCAAAACCTGCAAAACGACCCAATGCCCGAGCCCTGGCCTCATATATATATATATATATATATCTCTCTCTCTCTCTCTCTCTCTCTCTTAATTAGCCTTAAACCCTGAACCCTAAACAAAAAAAAGAACCCTAAACCATCCCAAACCCTAAACTCTAAAGAAGACGACGGCCAGGGAATCCCTGGAGGGTGCCGTGCTGGATGTGTTGGAAGAAGCAAGGCCGCCTCAAGTCTTGGTGCAATGTAGAAGCCCGAAGAACTACCCTTAGGCTCCTAAGTAGTTCCTTTTGATGGTTCATATTTAGAAGGTAATACCAAAAAGGAACGACTAAGGAGCCTATGGGTACTAGGTGCTATTCCTTCGGGTTGCTTGTTTTTCATCATACTACAACGTACTCCGGAAACCGCATAATATAGGGGCCTAAATAATTACCAATCTTGTGTTAGGGGTTCCTTATTATCACCAATCTTGTTTTGGGGGTTCCTTATTATCAACATAGGATCATGGGCCCCCAAACCCTATTCTAATGATTAAGGCAAGGCCGCTACATTCTGCGAAGTCTTATATAAGTCACTGTTTGAAGTGTCCGGGCTTCCGTCTTCAGGATCGAGGCTTCATGTAACCGTCGGAACTTCAGGGCTTGCTGTTCAGGTTTAGGGTTTATAGGGTTTAGGGTTCAGGCTGCCCTTTCGCAAACGCGTTCCTGCTGCGGAAGCTCGAGCTACGTGACTAAACAACATTCAACCTTCCATGCGAAACATGCTCCAACAGAGGGTGTGTGCACAGAGATAGTTGATAAGGACCTAACGCTCCGAGCTAGCTTTTTCTTATTTGCTCAGGGTCCCTGCCCCCGTTTACTCTTCGTCATGAAGCGACTAACCGAAAGCCTCACACGTAGCAGCGGTTCTTGTCAACCAGCTGGTTCCCCCTAAACCCTAAACCCGAAATGCAAGTACCAGACGCCAGAGCGGACAGAAACACCCTCAGCCGCTGCCATCAAGACGGGAGTTTGGCTTTGGGTTTAGTCCCATCCCAATGCCCCCTAATGAAAAATTCAGGAATACAGAATGTAAGTTTTGAAATATTTTGAAACATATGCCTTGACTAAACGGTTTTGGAAGGTCGGGGGGGGGGGGGTTCAGGTGTACTAGAACACGTGGCGCTTCAACAGTAAGCCAATGGGCCAGGTCTGCATACGATGATGCTGCAGAGGCTTTTAGGGTTTAGGGTTTAGGGGTTTAGGGTTTGGGGTAGATAAACTTCGGGGCGTGTGCCGCTTTAGGGTTTCGCTTGGGTTTTGCCGTGCAGAGATCCTTTTAGGCTTTGGGGATTTAATTTTTCCACAAGGAGTCGAAGCTGGACTGAGATTGGCTGTGGGGCTCGGGGTTCGATCCTTTCGGGTTTAGGGCTTTGGGGGTTTAGGGTCCAGGGTTTAGGGTTTAGGCCTTTGGGGTTTAGGGTTTAGGGAGGGCTTTGGGGGACTCGAACCTCGATGAACCTCAGTGTGCCCACGCAAATCACGCAACATTCCGAATCCCGAGAGAACCACCAAAAACTCGAAGCCCACAATCCCTATCTGCTGATGATATAAATCCTGCAGTACCTTATGTAAAGACCCTAAACCATGGGAACTATGGTGTATACATATACATTATATTATATTATATATATAATATATATATATATACATATATATATATATTCCGTATGATGGGTAATGCAGGATCGAAACCCACAATCTCTATCTCCCAAAAGCCGCCAACATTCCCGCGCCTAAACCCTAAATCAGACAACCTTTATGCAGTTTATTGAGCCCCACAACACCCTGAAACGCGGATGGATCCCCAACGCCCGAAAGCCCTAAACGCCAAATCCTAAACCCATATAATGGTCGAAGTCCTTTACACTCTCACGAGCCCGTACGAACCCCTAAACCCTAAAGCCTATCAACCCTTACAAGTCTTTAAATGCGGCCAGGCTATGCGCAGCCTTGGCTCTGCGAATCCAACCAGCGGGCGCTGGCGAGCAGGACAAGCCATGTGTTTTCTTTCTGATTCGCTGCCACACGTGGGAATGCTCGCGTCGATGATCTCTCGTAGGAAGCTGGCTGCAGCGGCAATGAAGGTGATGAGGGCGGTGACGACGATGATGACGGTTGTACTGGTGGTGATGATGATGATGCTGCTGATGATGATGACGGTACTGGCCACATTGGCTTGCTCGGTGTTGTTGGTTTCGCTTCAAGCTGCTATTGTCATCGCTGTAGTCTCTGTGATCTACCAGCTATGAATTGGCGATGATGCTTCGGGGTCATGCGGTGGTGATGTACAGTACGTTCCTGGCTAGTATGGTTGCGGACATCTACTACATGACTTTGCCACGATGGCACAGACATAAACACGAAGCAAGGTTGCTTTTGAGCTCGGTCATCTCCTGCACAATCTACAACAAAACCCTGCACCTTGAACCCTGAAGCCCTCAGCCCCCATACTTGCAGCTACACGCTGCCCCTCTCAGGCGATGCGGCTGTGGGACGAGTTTTGGAGCAGGCCCCGACTGAAGATGGTTCGAGAGAAAGCATTGCGTAGCCAGTAGCAAGGCCCCCCTCACAGCCTGTATGTATGTATGTATGCATGCATGCATGCATGCATGCATGCATGCATGCATGCATGCATCCATGCATGTATGTATGTATGTATGTATGTATGTATGTATTTATGTATGTATGTGTACATATATATATCTCACAATTATATATATGTATATATATATACATATATATATATGTATATATATATATACATATACATATACGCACATAGATAGATATATACATAGATAGATAGATAGATAGATAGACAGATAGATAACTTGTTCCACAACACCTCACGGATCAAAACCCTATTCTGATGGCCGATGCCCGTATGTCGGGGAAAAAGTCGTCTGGATTGGGGTCACACCAGTGTCTTCCTACCTGTACCCGAACCCATATCTATATCTATATATATATATACACATGTGTACATATATATATACACACATACACATACATATACATGTACATATACATATACATACACAGACACAGACACAGACACAGACACAGACACATACACATACACATACACATACATATATATATATATATATGTGCTAGATATGCATGTATATGTATATACATTTACATTATATATATATACATATATATATATACATATATGTACACACAGACACATGCATCGATCCAAGCAACCATACGGCCTAGTAGTGTGTGTTTAGGCTGGTATGCAGAACAAGAGGTTGCTTCTTGGCAGTCGAAGCTCTGTCGTTATGTCGGCCTTCAACAGGGGCTTCGAGCTTCAAGGTTTGGGGGTTGAAAAATTCATATACTTAGGAGCAGCTAGAATCGCGTTGCTACTCATGTCCTAGTTGGGTCTTTTTCTGAGGCTCCAAAAACTATTGGCCAGACACTTGGCCAGGAAGCTCACAGCGCCCTACACGGGCGCTCATGTAAAAAATCTCTGGAGAGGTGACAGTCTACAGCCCTACCCGAAGCCTTCGTTGAAGCAAACGGGGATGGAGTAGGTGAGGAGTTCAGTGTTTGGGTTGTGGAAGCATATATATATAATTTAATCATGGCGTACTATAATAGAACACTAAAACACAGAAACATGCTGTGATATGAGGGTCGCGCGTGTAGGAGTTTGGGTGTTGAGGGGCTTGGATCGGCATTTCCGTTGCCACAGGAGCAGGGCATCAACAATCAGTCGGCCAAGCAGCGATGCTCGTCGGGTTTAGGGTTTAGGGTTTAGAGTTTAGGGTTTAGGGACAAAGCCTCGGATCTTTTGATGTTAAGGCATGCAGCTCCACTCGGCGGTGCGCTCTAGATGTTCCACAACGTTCGAACCCCTCGAACCCACCACCCTGAACACCCACCCAACCCTAAACCCTAAACCTCATGTTTTGTTGCAGCTGTCTCCTGGCAACAGCCCCCCAAATTGCAAGTCCGAGCGCCTCAAGCCTCCAAGCCCTGAGCTTGAATCCGGGGTTGTGTTCAAGGGTTTCAGGGTTTTAGACGTTGAGGTGTTAAGGGCTATTATGGGGCTTTAAGGGAATCGAGTTTATGGTTTGCTACAGATGCAACTCTGAATTCTCATCCGAACAAGCCAAAGCTCTCCACCTGGAAAGCCCTCTAGCTGATCCTTGTTGTTTTTACGCGGTTTGGGAACTGGAGATTTCGGTGATATCTGATCTATTTTTTCATCTACCCGACCCGTAGGCGCAAGATATTGCCCCACGACTCGCTGACTGCATGCTGTGGCCCTTGCAGACCTTATTCCCAGTCTCCATACCCTTGCAAAAAACCCTAAACCCTAAACCCTAAACCTATGTACTGTAGAACCTCATGGCATCGAGCCCACATCGACAAAGCCGAAACCTCCTGCAAACTCTGCTTGAACCTTCAACCCCTGAAGCCCTGCCTAGACCCCCCAACTACCCTGTATAAATATCCTCAATACCCACTCGTAAGGGTCACGAGGGCACAATTAAAGAGCAAAGAGTCTTTCAACTCATTTTCCCTGAACGGTCCCTGAGTTCTAGGAACCCTAAAAACCCTAAGCCCTATAAATCCTGAACCCCAAACCCTAAGCCCCTAAACCCTAAGCCCCTAAACCCTAAACCGCTCTAAGGAAAAGCTTTTCGGCCTTGGTCGCCTCCATACCGGCCCTTTCGGCTCCTTGGCCAAAGCGAGTGCGAAGCTGCTTTCGGGATTTAGGGATTTAGGGTTTTAGGGTTTAGGGATTGGGGTTTGGGGTTTAGGGATTTAGGGTTTTAGGGATTTAGGGTTTAGGGTTTAGGGTTCGGGGATTTAGGGTTTAGGGATTTAGGGATTTAGGGTTTGGGGATTTAGGGATTGGGGTTTGGGGTTTAGGGATTTAGGGTTTAGGGTTTAGGGGCTGGGGAAACTCTACATCATGGCAGACGAACCATCCTACTTGTTAAGGTATGAGGGCTTAATATGTAGAGAATCTGATCCCCGCCAAACCCTAGCCTACTTACCTAGGCGCCTATGTTAGGCCTCTATGCGTTGTTTTCCAGGCTCTCGGCCCAGACTATCCAAAGCCAGGGCCGGGGCTGTCTTTAGGGTTTCGGGTTTATTGGACCTTATTGGGCTGCTATGAGGTTAGGGTTTAGGGCTTAGGGTTTAATGTTTCGCGATTTCGGGTTAAGGTTCAGACTTCGACAGGCTTTGCAAGGAAGGAAATTCTCAAACGGAGAGGTGTCCAGGTTGTACTTCTGTATGAGCGTACGTTTTCGTGGATGTCGGTCTGCATTCACGCATACATGCGCGCATCATGCGTATGCTTCTTAGTTTGTTTGCTTGATTGTTTGTTTGTTTTCATGTGCATCTCTTGCGAACCATCGGTAGTACGCGGCTGGCTCTGGCTGATGCTGTGCTGATTCTGTCGCTCGTGGTCAGCGAACCTCAAGCTTCAGCATGGGCTGCGCTGCTGTATGTGCAGCAGTGACATATGCCAGCCACCTGCTGTACCCTGTGCTAGCGGAGCCCCAAGTGAGTACGGTCACCACACTGTTTTTTCGAAACCCTATGGCTTTGGTTTTCGGGCTTAGGGTTTCGGGTGCCTGTACCCTCAACCGAGACAAAACAGTATCAGCTAGAAAAACCCCAAAACCCGATTTTAAGTAGTAAAGGAACCCTGAACCCCAAAACCCGATTTTGAGTAGTAAGGGAACCCTAAGGACCCTAAACCCTAAACCCCAAAACCCCATTTTCAGTAGTTAGTAAGGCCCCTTTTTGTAGTCTTTGACCTTCCGTTCACCGGCAGCTTACCCTTGCAGACCGAGGCCGCTCGACCACCTGCGGAACAGCAGCTGAGGCTACTGTACAAATATATATATATATATATTTGTTTGTTTATTTGGTTATTTATTTATTTATGTATTTATTTGTTTATTTCATATATATATATACATAACCTACTAGAACATACTACAGACTAACTATCAAGTTTTCTCACAGAATCTATAATAGATTGTACTGTGCCTTGCCGCAGTGTACTATACTATTCAAAACCAGCAATAATTATACTCTACTCTACGACGCTATACTATACTCTTAGGGTTTTAGGGATGGGCCTGGGGCTCACAGAGAGAGCCCGTTTGGGACTCAAAGAGAGCCCTTTGGAGCTTCCCCCGAGGAGGTTTCACGCAGCAAGTGGCTGAAGACCAGCCGCACACCCAGTATGCTGGTGATGAACCGTGACCAGCTCGCAGGTTATTGTGTGAGTTCTCTTCATCCCTCAACCCTAAACCCTAAACCTTAACCCTCATGCTTGGCAATCCTAGCCCGTTCTGGAAGTGGAGCCTTGCGAAGAGACCGGGAGGTCCGCTCGGATGTGTTGTTGAGGATACTGTTATACCTATGTATGTTTGTATCTATCTATCTATTTATCTATCTATCCATCTATCTATCTATCTATCTATCTATCTATCTCTCTCTATCTATCTATCTCTCTCTCTCTCTCTATCTATCTATCTATCTATCTATCTATACATACATACATACGTACATACATACATACATACATACATACATACATACAGAAGTCTAAACGATGTATCACTAGATATAACTGTATATAACTGCATAAAGTCATATATATATATATACATACACACACACACACACATGAGAGGGCTCCCAGTCACTAAGTGGTTGCTTGTTCGCTCGTTGCTGAGGCCTTTTGGTTTTAGGGTCAGTCTTAAGGCTTCATTAAGTTAGGGTTGAGGGGTTAGGGCTTTGGGAGTTTAGTTTCGGGTTTAGGTTCTCAATGAGAGTATAGATTAGGGTTGAGGGTTAAGGGTTTAGAGTTTCTAAATTACTAAGAGTCTCCTGCGCATGGTTCGCAATCTCTCGCACGGTTCATCGCATTTGCATGCTCTCGGCCTGGTAGCGACGCCGAGCATTAGGAGGAGCAGGCCGGCTGCAGTTCTGCAGATTTGCAACGAAAGGAAACCCTAAGGCCCTATTGTAAGTGGGGTTATAAGCAGGGCAAGTATAGTTATAGCCCATGTTAGGGGGACTTGTATTATATAGTATACTATAGAATGCTAAGCGATCCCGAAGACTCAACGCCGCCACCCATCACTGTACCCTGCTAAGACCTCCAAGCCGTGATACTTCCATTACTGACGTCCTTGTGATGCTTTCGTGGAACAGACTGAGTCAGGTGTAGACTGGTTTTTGGGTCCTGTTGCACTGGTACCGAACTCGAACTCTCTGCTCCTACACCGCAAACCTGGAACCTCAACAGTTGTATGACCTGCTGACCGGCAGGTATCAGGATACTTGACTACAACCCCCCTGAACACTTAGACCTGAACAGCCTACACGGTCTGAGTACTGAGATCCCTATAACCGTAGCCCTAAACCCTCCCTGAAGTCCAGACTGTACATCAATCTGTTGGGATCCAGGTGCTAAACCATGGTAGATGGGTGTGATCGTGATGGTAACCACAATTACAGTAGTCGGTATGGATATTAAAATTGATGATGTGTGTTGCCTCATCGCCGTCGGCGTAGTAATATTGTCATAAAAGTAGTAGTAGTAGTAGTA
>CAJNJA010006029.1:0-17221 GCA_905231915.1 Symbiodinium necroappetens
TATACATATATATATATTATTTATATATTATATACATATATTATATATATTGCTTACATCAGGGATGCCTTGCTGTCCGAACCTCTCCGAGGGGTTTAGGGTTTGTAGCGTGTGCCCTTCAGGACGCAAAAAGTACTTTTTCGCGACGAGGTCAGCCCTGAATGCTGATCCAAAAATCGCCTAAGCCTGAAAGCCCAAAGCCCTGAGCTACAAAATCCCGAGGGTAAACCACATACAGCAACAGAAACCAAAAATCAGCAAACTAAACTTCCAAACCCAGCCCTGTAAGCTCGGTCAGCCCAAGGCCCCGACGGGTGCTATCGAAAGTGTCACGCGGGAGCCTTAATTAGCAGGCAAAGACTGAAGGCTGTGTTCTTCCCTTTTTATACTGTTTTTTGTGCGGTTGAGGGTGTAGAGTTTAAAGAGATTACGGCCTAGTGGGGTGATGTTCCGGATTTGGCATTTAGCGTTCGCCGGTTTTTTAGCTTCAGGCTTTGAGGTTTGGATGTGACAGCATCCAGTTTCTTCACTAGAAGCTAGCTTCGTCAACAATATCGCCATCATCGTCACCGTCAGCACAATCCGCGTTTGAACTGCATCACTGAAGCTACCAGCTACCATCGCCTGTACCTAGAAACAGAGCCTGCACCAAAGAGATACACAGCCCGAGCAACCGCCTTGCGGCGACCTTTTGCAATCGAGTCTCGGTGGCAATTTCTAGATGCCAGATCAGATTTATCAGCATTTGTTCAGGGTCGGCTCGAAAAAGTATTCCGGGCACCAGTGCCTCTTGGGTTGGGAGTGGGCTACACTAAACCCTACAAGCCCTATAAGCCCTAAACCTACGTGCTTCCCTTATCATAGCCCATTCGACCCGAACGTTGCTCGACCGATCCCAACCGAGCTTCCAGTCCCAAGCTCCTGTTAAAAGGGCCTGGATTACTAGAAGAGTTGTTTTTTGTTTGGGGGGAGGGGGCTATCTAATTCTTAGAGTATACTAAGTATACTTTATGACTTGTAATAAGGAGCCCGATTTTGGGAATAAGTAAGCAAAACTTCAAGCTCTCATATATTATCATCATGGATCTCGCCCGGGACCACGCTTCGAAGTGGTCCCAAAGGGCAGGAAAGTAGAGCGATACTTTATCTCCATCAAGATCAAGAGTCTTGAGGCGGTGCCAAGTAGGCAGAGGGAATTTTGAGGTATCTTCGATTTTAGGACAAGCCTTCAGGAATTCAGGATTGTTGAGGCTCCAATGTGCTCTATGCTGCTCTTTCCTTCACCCAAAGGGTCCCAAGTACCTGTATGTATGGGGGATACTTACCCAAACCATAAGAACAAGTCCTAAATACTATCATACTTTATACCATGTATCGGTACGTATAGCACCCTTTCGGTCGGTTTGGCACCATACACCCTAAACATCTGGGTTTAGGGTCCTGAAACCCTCAACCCTACACAGGCCCTATAAATCCTAGGAACTCTAGACCAATAAAACTCGTCGTGGGGGATTTCCGAAAATAGGGGACCCTAATATAGTACCCTAAATGGTAGATTCCTTGTTATCCCCAAATGAGGTAACCCCCTGATTTTCGGAAACTCCCTCGTCAGTTTTCGACTGCACGGACTCTTTTTGTTCCGAGCTCTGGGGCCCTCTGCAGAGTCGAGGGCTACGGAGCGCTAGACGAGTGCGGACCGCCTGACATTGGCTTTAGGGGTTTAGGGTTTAGGGCTCTACATGGTTTAGGGTTTAGGGCTTTACATGGTTTACGGTCTAGGGTTTTCAGTCAGTTTAGGAGATTGATTCGGAAATTGCTGAGCGAAACCAGTGCCGCATGCAAATTTCAGAGGCCGTGTGCTCCGTATTCCCTTTTTTACGCCACGAAGATGAGTAGCGAAACTCATGATCGTCGTAGAGTAGACGTGACCCTGATGCAAATGACACCTACACGTACCGAACCGTCATCTTGCAATCTTGCTCTTGACTGCCGTAGGGTTTCTGGGATTACAGTCCCGGGTCTGTGGATTAAGAGGCTCAGGGTACTGATACTGGTGTACCGTGCAATTGCCAGTTGCAGAATTGGCTTCCTGAAGCTCGGTAGAACACAGCCAATCACAAGTCTGCGGCCAGCTACACCTAGAGTCTCCATTGTCGCAGTTCCCTTTTCTCTGGTTCGAGGAGCCTATAAGGTAACCCCAAAAAACGGAACTGCATGGAGACTATAGGCAACTCATGATGTGTGAGCCAGTGAAACGAACCTTGGAAGCAAAAGCTTCCATTCTGATTCAATGATACCACAGTGGCGCTTTGGCTACGAACGCCCGGTTCTCTCGGCTTTTGGGGTTTGTGGACCAGGCCTCGACACCGTTCCTTCAGGGCCGTTTGGCTGGGGTAATTACAGGTCACATAGGGGGTAGACAGAGGGCTTAAGGGTATAGGGTGCCTGCGGTCTTTCAAGCCTCGCTTTCAAAGTCCCGCACGGCAGTATATCCGCAATCATCAATGCCCCTCCAACTCCGCTTCTACACCTTTGGCGCCCCAATAGGAACCCTCATAGCGAGCTGTGAGGGAACCCTAAGCCTAAACCCCCAAACGCTAAACCCTGAACGGGAGGCATTAAAACCCGAATCCGGGACGTCGTCGGCTCACTGCATCAGTTTGAAGAGTTGCCTGCTGCAGAAAATCGCAGATGGCCTATTCTGCGACCCTAAATAACCCTAAACCCAAAAGGGTTCCAAAGGCTCCACTAATTGGGTCATGGGTCCGGGATAGTTGTTACGCAGATGACTATTTGGGAGAGTATAAATGACTTATGCCCACGTGGACAAGAGGGCCTTGACAGTTGTAATAGGGTTTCGGGCTACGTTCTACCAAACATACATACATACACATATATATATATATGTATACTACACAACCTCGAGGACTTGTTATAGAAACTGTTCCGACCCCTCTGCGTTATACTACGCCACTGTGCTGTGATCGTGGTGCTTGCGATTATGGACCTCTAGCCCCTATAAACCCTAATCTCTAAACCCACTCTGGCTTGGGATACAGCACCTTCGGGTGCAACCCCAGGGCTTTGGGCCCCTTTATAGTATATTTATAAGGAGGAACCCTCACAGTAATATTGGTAATTCGTCAGGCCCTTATGTTACACCCCTGCACCTTCAATCCTAAACTCTCAACATGCAACCGTCATCATAGCGCCCGTCACCAGGGGGGGACTCTCAAAGACCCTCGCTCCCAAACCTTACAGTAAACTTCGGCCCTAAACCCCCTAAGCCCTAAACCTAGCCTAAATATATATATATATATATATACTTATATATATATATACTTATATATATATATATCGTATGAAATCTCAATCCTAGCCCCGACGGCCGCCCCGCCTCCAGAACCCCTACATCCCAAGCCCCGATCACCAAGAGGATTCCCGGCGATTCCGACGAGCTGCGGAGGATCCTTTAATTAACCCCTTCAGAAACCCCTCAACTCAAAACCTAAACCCTACTCCCCCTTTTGCGCCTATAAACCCTAAACCCGAAAGCCGCTGTAGCCAGGACCTCATTCCTGAGCCCCGAAGCCTTGCAATTAAAAAACCAATAACTGCCCACAGCCCGAGACCGTCGCTCCGCCTTGCCAAGCTGGGAACCTCGCGCAGGCTGTGCATGACCACGCAGGAGCCAACAGCCCGGTTGTCTGGGTCAGCAGATAGGCTTCAGGGTTTGGGTTGAGGTCTTGGGTTTAGGTCTTGGGTTTAGGTCTTAGTCTTCTGAGGCATACAGAGATTCAACGACTGTGGTCTGAGAGCCTAAAGGTTTATAGGGGCATAGGGAATGCCAGGGGCGAATAAAGGCTGTAAACATTCGTTGATAAAAAGCAGGCATTGGGAGATGTACAGTTTTCAAGTTCGCGAATCAACAGAAGACCCAAGTAAGCCCCAAACGGGGTCTTGTTCTCAATCCATTCTTGCATGGTAAGGGAACAGCATGGCAAAGGACGATGTGTCGCCACAGGGCTCCAGAAGTTTCATGTCAGTGAGGAAGCTGATGGGACACGCCTCGTCATACGACACGGTTCGTCATCCAATGGCTCCCAACACGAGAGGATGGTTACACTGAGTCCACCGGGATGGGATGGCAGGGGGTGGGAGCTATGCGGTAAAGCAAAAATTAGGGAGGCCATTTACAAGGCTCTCGAAGTCTTGGCTCTTGTCCTAAACAACACAACAACACAGAAGCCCCCTGAAGCCCTTTTTGGGCCCAGGTCCCTCACTTGGGCACCGCAATGCTTCGATCTTGTCCTACAGCCCTTAACCTCAACCCGGAAGCCCAAGCTTCCAAACCCAGACACACGCAGCCCTAAACCCTAAACCCAAACTCCCAAAACCCGAAATCCAGGGCCTAATTGAATCTTGTGAACCAGGGCAAGTAGCGGTTCGGCATGGCGTGAAAGGAGGCATAGGAGCAGAACGACTGAAGGTGCACCTGCAGGATTCCCCTAGAGGGGCTTTAGGTTTAGGGTTTAGGGTTTTAGGGTTTAGGGTTTTAAGGTTTAGGGTTCAGGGCTTAGAATTCAAGATGGCTTGAGAACCCAGTTGCCTACCGGGAAGGGTACCCTTTGCCTGTTGCTCATTGTTACTAAGGAAACCCTAAAGCAAATAAGTGCAAAAGATGGCAAAAGGCTACTACTGAGGCACCTAGTAAATGGTAGGTGACTTAAGTTACGGGCACCAGAAGGCTCCTAAAGGCTTCAAGGAACAGCAGCCGATGATGTAGGCATCTGGGTTCCTCTAAACATTGTTCTCTAGATCTCTTTCTGGTGGTAGGATCCAGGCAAATTTGCTGTTAGTTTGGGACTTTGGCGCATTCTGGAAGCAGAAACAGGATGGCTGGGAGAGGGTCCTGAGAGGCCCTCGCGGGTTGTCCTATGAAGGTTTCAGTTTTAACAGAGGCAATGAGGGAGGGACCTCTAGTATTGAAATTCAGAAGCAGCTCTTCAAGAACCAGTGCCGACTAGATTGCCAGAATTCCTTACTAACTACCCTGCCCAACAGAGAAGATACTCAACTCAATGCTTCTACGAAGGGATGACCTACGTACTTCTTGTATTTTTCCGCAAAACAAAGCAGGCACCGCACATGGAGACCATGAGTCATAATCTTTAAAGCACCCACGGGATTTGGTTTCCGAGTTGTGCTGGTGCAGGGCTGCACGGCTTTGGGCTTCCAGGTATGGGTAGTTGTCTAAACCAGGGTCCCTTTTAGGGTCTTGTTACAGGCGTGCCGTACTTTCTTGGGGACCCGAATTTAGAGAACTACCCCTAGGGGGCCTTACACTTAAAACATGGGGCAGATGCTGAGGTTCGAGAAACCTTGCTCTGGGTTCTTGTTTCGGGATTTTATTTTAAGCCTTTTAAGCTACCATAATCCCTGGGGCTCCAAATAGCCCAAAGTAGGTCCTATTTATAGACTTTAGGCCCCAAAGTAGGTACCATTTGCATACTTGGAGCCCTTGGGAAGAGGGGTCTATAGCTGATAACCTACATTAAACCCCAAACCCTAAAACCTAAACCCTAATCCCTTAACACGAACCCAGGTTTTGTGCGAACCTCAGGCTTGAACTTGTTCATGAGTGGAGACGAATCCTCCAGCCCTAGCCCTAGATTACGGCGTAGGGTTCGGGGTTTTAAGGTTTAGGGTGTAGGGTTTAGGGTTTTAGGGTTCAGGGTTTAAGGGTTTTGGGTTTAGGGTTGAAGGGTTTAGTGGTTTAGGGTTTAGGGTGTACAGGGCTTAGGGGTTTACGGGTTTAGGGTTGCAAGGACGCGTGCCCATGCGCACGGAGGGACCTCTTGGGCCATCGACACATTGGGTGGTATCGGCTCAGTATTCGGGACTGCATGATTTGAGTAGGGTTTTGGGGGATACATGATACTACTTGTACATAGACGGGCTACATGTACACGGAGATTCTGTTGCTAATACTTCACCCGAAACCCTAAACCCTAAGTTTTTGGCCAGGGAGCGTATTTCACACTTGCCGTGTGGGAGCCGTGGAAGCATTGGTGCATCGACCCGCGTGTCCTCATGCTCATCTGCTCTGGATTCGGCTATGTGGAGAGGTTTGCGGTTTAGGGTTTAAGGGTAACGGAAAAGGGTTCAGGGTTTCGAGCAAAAACACCCTTAGCCACTACACCCCACTTTTCCCTGGAAACCCTAAACCGAAACACCAGTGTGAATGCCGCCCCGTACCCTATCTCGATGGGATTTCAGGTGACTTGTGCTTGTGGATCAACGAGTTCTTTGCAAACAGATGCCTTATCCTACCAAAACCTAATTTTTTTGTAGGGTCCCTAAAAACTCCATATTAGGGCGTATAATAAGGACGTAAAGAGGAAGGTTTTAAATGCACCCCAAAATCAAAAAGGACCTGCTCTATTACTGAGTCTTGAAAGTCGCAGCTTAGAAGACATGCCGAGCCAAGGAGCACATGCTTCTGGTAGAGATTCCAACTGTCCTTCAAGAGGGTCTCAATGACCTGGAAAAGTGGAAAATGTCCTCTAAACGCTGACACTGAAACCCTGAACTCAGAAAATCACGCAAAACCCTATACCCCTGAAACTGAAACCCTGACATCCTAAACCCAAAAAAGGAACTACTAAGGAGCCTATGGGTAGGGCCCTAAACTTCTCAACCTTTAAGTCTTGGGGTTTAGGGTTTTTCAGCCTACCAAAACCTACTTTTTTTGTAGGGCCCCTGTATAAACTCCATATTTGGGTTTGTCATAAGAACCTAAGTAGGTTTTGGTAGGTTAATTGTACGGTTTCGGGTGGAGGGGTCCCCAAAGCCAGAGTAAAGAAGACACGGGTGCCGGGTTGACGATTTGGGGTTCAGGGTTTCGACTCACACACTCGCAAAGCAGGCATGGCGGTGACGGTCTGAGCTTGCTACGTGGACATGGCAAAGCATGCAAACCGCAGAAGGTAGTAGAGAGGCAAGCAGGCTAACCAAGGTTTAGGGTTTAGGGGTTTAGGATCTGGGAGAGTTTGTTCGCACGACACTTGGTAAAAAAACGGTAATTCGCTGGGTGTAGGGTCGAGAGTTCGGCAACCTAAATCCTGAACATCTGCCAGGAACCCTAAAAACGCTTAGGGTTGTAAGTACCCACATAGTAGAATGTAGGTTTCTATAATAGGGAGATACTATTGCGGTTTTGGGTAAGCTTCCCGCACATAGGTACTTGGGACCTAGGGCCCTGTGGGTAGGTAAGTACGGCTCCTGGCATGGTTGGATACATGCTTAGAGGAGCTCAGTCTGTCTGATCAGCGAAGCAGCTGGCAAACTGACGGTGCGCTTACCCATGCGGTCCTAAGTACCTGTATGAGGGATACTTACCCTAACCATTTAGTAATTCCCATTGTTGAAACCCTACATTGTGCTATATGGGTATTTAGGACCCTTTGCGTTATGGCCAATAGTTCAGGCATTAGAGAATGTATACAGTTATAGGGCATACAGGATTTAGGGTTTGAGGAATTTGAGGTCGAGGGTTTAGGGCTTAGCATTATGTAGGGTGTACAGGTATTACGGTTAAAGGAATCGAGGGATGAGGGTTTGGGGGCGCAGTCGACAATCAGTCCAGAACGCCTGCGCTTCAACTACAACCGCGCTGAGTTGCATCTATGGCTTCGTCACCGCACTGCTTCAGATCTGCAGGCGTTGCATAGTATGCCCTCGGCACGGTCCTAGGCTGAGACAGTTTGTGGGATTACGGTTCTGGGGCCAACATAGGGACCTTAGTCAATAGAGTAGAGCTTGGACGTGTGTTGTAATAAAGAAATGTACGAGGGAAGCACAATTCAAAACAACATTGTTACTAACTCTTCCGACACCTCCTTTCGGGTCTAAGGTAGTTCAGAGGGCGGACTCTTTCAACTCGGATGCTCCCGCGGAGGCTGATCGGTTTGCAGCCCGAAGTGGATTTAGGAGGGTAGCGCGTGTAGGGGTTTGGGGTTTAGGGGTTTGGCTTGGGCCCTAAAGCCACCTTGAACTGCAGGAGTGAGACCAAACGCCACAATCATGCCCCGACTTTCCGAAGAGGGCATACAAAAAAACACCTCGCAATGAGCGTCCTTCAAGGCTCGTCTAGGTGCATTTCTGGGAGCACCAATCTTTGCTGCTTTAGTAGCGGTCGTTGGCATTTCTTTCCTTGTTGCTACTTGCAAAGAATAAGTTGCCAAGCCCAGTACCTTAACTTCAAGTTCCAAACTATGCAACTACGCAGCAGTCCCTTGTGGAGGGTTCTTGCAGTAAGGACCCGTTTCTAGGTCTGTGAACAGCGACAAGGTCCGGAACTTTAGGAATAAGTACTGAACTTCCACATCGGTCTCCGATCAAAGCACACAGTAGAGATATGGACGAGTGTTTGTATATTGTACGGTAGCGACAGAGGATGCTCAAAGGATCATTCATGTACGACAAGTGTAAACTCCTCAGCAGGCGACATTCACCTCCTTGCTCTCACGCCTTACTACTTCTCAAACAAACTCAAGCTAAAGTGTGTTGAACTTCATTACAGTAGCTTGTACTATGTTGCATTGCATTCTCCATGCTGTATAATCGTAATATCACAGTACATTACGTATACTGTGCTATAGTTTATCGTTTTGTTTAGGTCATACAGTACATTGTATGCCCAGGATCAGCAGAACAGTGGAGGGGTGGCATCCGTGGGCTCGCGCACGGTTCCTGAAGCATCCAAGGCTGTTGGAGGACGTCACGTCTCATGGAGGGGCCTTCACAACAACTGCCAAAGGGTATTAAGTAATTAGCAATATGGCAGAATTGTAGGCTTTCAAGAGGAAGTACTGTTATGGGGCTTTGCGATATGTTCGACTATCATATACGATAGGAACTATAAGGGAACGCTAATCCAGGGGGCTTTGGGTACCTTCTACAAAACATCATATAGGAACTTTAAAGTCACGCTATAAGTTCTGGAAGTGGAGTTTGGGGGGGGTATCTTATACTATACAAACACTGTAACTTTGTAGGAACTATAAGGGAATGCTCTGAGTGACGAAGTATCGTCACATTACGCTTGGGCATTCTGAACTCTCATTGACCCCCGGCAACAAGCTCCACACCCTCCGAAAAAAAATCGATACACCGTTGCACAAACGGAGATCCTCTGCGACCCAGTTGCTTGAAAGTGACTGTTGTTGCACTCTTCCATGTCACCTCTTGAGATGGGGGGTCTGGGGTTTAGAGTTTGAGTTGTAATTGGGTTGAAGACTTTGGCATTAACACAAGAGTCAAGAGGTTGTACACGCCCAAAGATGTGAGAGGCACTGGAAGGTCCAGAAGATCAGGGTACAGGGATCCTCAATGTAGGATGTTTCACAAGGAGAGCCACCCCCCAAGAGGGCATAGCCTGGAGAAACATACCCTACACAGTTTTGCAGCAGGCTTGCTTCGTCGCCCGGAGCTCCCTCCGGCCAAAGCCCTGAACCCGAAACCCCGCAGACCAAAAGCACATGTCTACCACTTATCCGATTCCGCTCCGGGCGGCATGCGAGCCGCATCCCTGCGGACAAGCACCTCAGGAAGTGCAATTCATATATAAGGCTTTCGGCTTATGGCTGTTAAGGTTCTATAATGAGTTAGTACTGGCTCTGAAAAGGTTCCTACAACAGTAATAACCTACAGGACTCATAAGGGTTGTAGAAGGGCTACTCCCGTAGAGCAAGGGGAGAAGCGAAGGGGTTGGGCATAGAGTGTTTGGACGTTTACGGTTCTTCTGTCTTATTCCTGCAGGCTAACCTAGACTCCTCTCCTCCAAGCTTCATGCACCCATATAGATCATGCAGTGTATATATATATGTATACATACACACACGTATATATATATATATATGTATATATGTACACATATATACATGTACTTAAGGCTTGTAATTATAAGTAACTATATCCCGCGACGGCCCTAAACTCTAAACCCTCCTTACAACGCTAAACGCCGCTAAACTGACAGAATCCGGCTGATGAGGGCATCCATGGGCTACAGCCTCTGTTTTGGTCCCAGGCAACTCCGTTGCTCGAAATCCTCATCTGCTACCGGGCAACGAGGGCTTTAATATTAATAGGGTAGACTGAAGTATCACTTACTCTTACTTACATAAGAGACTAAAAGAGTACGAAAAGAATAGTCAGTATGAACTACTCAGACCCTGTTTGCCCGCCTCATCACCTGACCAAAACTCCTAAACCCAAAAACACCCCTAAGGCTTCACAGGTACGTCTGCAGCCCCCTAACACCCTATGTTACCCCAAAAACCTAAACCCAAACCTTAAACCCTAAACCTTAAACTCTAAATCTTAAACCCTAAACCCTTAACCCCAAAACCCTAAACCCTCCGACCCCAAAATGAAACTCGGGAGCCTGGAGCACTGCGTTCCCTCAGAGCGCCGGAATCTGCTAACCTAGGGAAGTCATGTCCAGACTCCCAAAAGGCCACTAAGTTGAAGCGTTGAGGATTTAGGGTTTAGGGGCTAAAGACACATATATAAACCCGGAAAGCCGCAAAGACCTTAAACTCAAGCCTTTTTGAACCACCGAAAGAGCCGCAAGCAACACCAAGCAGACGACGAGCTGCATCGTTGGCCTTTGCAGCCGGGATTTCCGGCGAGCTGGCAGAAGCAGAGCTCCTCATTTTAGGGGTTTAGGGGTTTAGGGTTTAAGGGTTTAGGGTTTAGAGTTTAGGGCTTAGGGTTTCAGGGTTTTTAGGCTTAGGGGTTTAGGGGTTTAGGATCATCAGCAGCGTGTTTAGAGATGTGGGCTTTTTGGGCTGAGGGTTTCAGCGTTTAGGGAATTCACGGTTTGGGGTATCGATTTAGACCTGCTGTTTTTTTATTGTTGGGGTCTGGGGTTTTGGGGTTTATGCTCAGCCTTTTGGGCATGTCTGTGTGGGCATGTGTGGGAATATGTAGTTCTCTAACCAAGTTAGGGGCACCCTATTCGCATAGGGATACAAAAAGGACGTCTACTCAGGGAACCACCCATGTAGTATGGCTGATGCCGTTTCATCCGTTTCACCAACCAAAGGCGTATTTTCTCACCCAAAACCGCATTAGCATTAGCATATTTACCATTTTGTTTTGGGTTGGGGGTTGGCACATCAAGAAGAAGGTTAAGAGAGGTGAAGCAAAGGCCTGGCATGAACTCACTATAAACAGACAAGGAGTGACGCAGTGAATACAAAAAGAGATTAGCATATTCATGGATGACAATACAAAATCCAAACGCATACTGTTCAGCAGTGTGGATAGTCGGATAGAAAGAATTACGCCACTATCGTAAAGATCGAAGACCATAGGAGGCACAATTGCACCGAGCAGCTGTATGCCGATTCCCGGTGTAGGGCTGGAAGCCGCAGGCCTCATAAGGTGGTTTAGGGTTTAGGGTTGAGGTTTGGATTGGGTTTCGGAACTTGGTCATGGAAGCTTGGCAAAGGGGAGAACACACAGGTTCAAGCCAAGACATGAAAAGCTATCCAAACTCACGCTTCCAAGCCCGTCAGCAGAATCTCTACCCAATGATGCTCAAGGCAAGCTGCTACTACTCCCACTCTTGCCACTCCTACTTCTTCTCCTACACACCTACTCCAACTCCGTCTCCCACCTCCACTCCTTCTCCTATGTACTCCTCCTTGTCCTGTTTCCCCTGCTACTGCCGCTCCTCCTCCTCCTCCTACTACTACTACTACTACTACTACTGCTACTGCTACTGCTACTGCTACTCCTTCTACTACTACTACTACTACTACTACTACTACTACTTCTTCCACTGCCACTGCCACTGCCACTGCTACTGCTGCTGCTGCAATGCTACTGCTACTACGACTACGACCACAACCGTGCCCTTCGGGTGTGCCTTTGCCGATGCATTTGACTGTCCGGACGCACCCAGCACCGCCTCGCCGCTCTCGTCGGAGCCTGCCGCAGAGTCAAACCTAAACCCTACAGTAGCGCCCGGAGGGTTTCGAGTCTCATGCTCGCAACATGGGGCAAGGCTTGCGGGAAACCACTTACATCTTGCATGCCTCACGCTCGGAAGCCCTAAAACCATACCCCTCAACCCCCCAAACAGATACGTTCAAGGAGCCACCCCACAGAAAGTCTCCCAAGAGCTCTCGTGGAATGCCACCGGACCCCTCAAAACCCTAAATCCCTAAATCCCTACACACTTGTGTGCAACTCTCTTGAACCGTCACGCCCTAAGCCCATAAACCCGAAACGGGACCGGGGCGTCCAGAAGTGCTGCCGGATTTTCAGTGCCCCTTACTTTAGGGCCTTTAGGGTTTCGACTCGCATGCTCGCCCAAGAAGGCACGGCTTCAAGACCACTCAGCTCTCATATCGACAAAGCTGCTGTTCAGCCAGTAATCAGCCACGTGGGACGGCAAACCACAAGATTAGCCACACCAGAACAGCACCCCCAAAGCTGAACACCGAAGAGCCCTCGCACTTGACCAGGGGTTCAAGTTTCGGTGCAAGCCGTGTGGTCAGCACAGCGCCAACCGGAAGACTCTATAGACCCCAAGTCTGTAAAGTCTATCAAACCAAAGGTATCAAACAGTGGCATGCAGTGCAAGACCCCGTCAACTCTACGTCAGAACCAAAACTAACCCAATCTAGCTAGGTCTCCATGAACAGCGTGAGCAGCAAGGCCCTCAGCACAAGACGAGGTTAAGGGTTTAGGGTTTATTGGGTTTAGGGTTTAGGGTTTATGATTGAACATTTGGGGGGCAAGGGGCTTTGTCTTTTTCCTTAAGCCCTTGCAAACTCTTGTAGAGACCCAAACCTCTAATAAAGCCTTGCAGCCTAAACCCTACAGCCCCAAACCCTAAAGCCTAACCCCTAACCCCTGAATTGCACCCGTATACATCCGAAACTCCCAAGAATAAACGCTGTATGAACCCCATATGAACCCTAAACCCCCAAACGCCTGAACCCCTAAACCCGAAAACACATCCTAGAGCCATGCCTTCGCGAGATTGCAGCTCGGTCTCAGCAGCTGACTTCAGCCGCTGGAGCTCGTCAATGCCTAGAGGCTGTGGGGTTTAGGGCAGTGCCTTTAGAGGTATTTTACAGGAGCTGCAGGGGAACTACACATGTGGCTCAGGGTTTGGGATCCAGCTTTTGAGGAGCTGCCCTAAACCCTATAAACCCTAAACCCTAAACCCCATAAACCCTAAGCCCAAGGTGCTTCGAGAACGTCGGGGCCTCGGAGTGTAAGGGCCCAGGGCTGGCGCTGGGACTCACGGGATAAACCCTTTAAGCACAGTAAAGCTTCGTTTTTGCTCTACATGGGTTTAGGGTGCAGGGTGTAGGGTGCACTCTAAGAAAATTATGGCAGAGTTAAAGGACGGCGTCGGGGTTTAGAGCCCTGCAGCCAAAACCTTGATGTCTTACAGGGCCCCTTTAGGGCTCCTTATTAGGTTTTTAATATTCTACAACAAGTCACATAAAAAAGGGTGGATTGTTTGGGGTTTAGGTAAGGCTCAGTGGTTGCAAGGTTCAGAGGATGCCTCAGTTCCCGTTCGGTGTTTCGGAGGAGCGAGGCTTATCCAGTGGCGTCAAATGTACTTTTGCTTTCAGAGTTTTCCTGTGGCCCAGAGGAATCCATAACCAAGAACCCCCCAATATAGGTCGGGTTTCTGCGGCTGCAGGTAGGATCTGGGGACCGCAAATTTCCACAGGTCACAACCCCAAACCCTAAACGTTTTTTTTCGGCTTTCTACTCCAGTCAAGAGGCCAAGGTCTTCCATGGAGATGTTGTACCTTCAGAGCGCGCCAGCGATAGTGAGTCTGGATGAGGTTCAGGTAGGGGCTTCAGGGTCAAAGGAACCGTCCTAAACTACTTCAACCGACGACGCCTGGCATTGGGGTCATTTTACGACGTCGCGCAGCGGAGTGGGGTTTAGGGTTTAGGGGACTGATTTTAAGTTTAAACTCCCCCAACGGGTCCTGTAAGTACCTATAAAGTAGAGTGCAGGGTTTGCGAGATAGGAATTGCTACTCTGGTTTGGGCAAGGACTCTTTGGGGTAGACTTTTGTATTGGATGAGTGCCTTCCAAGTTTTGGACATGAGACAACCTTTGCTCCCTGAATTTTCTGAAACCCTCGAGACAGCTGGGACCGGCTTGGGGATTCAGGCTACCAGGTTGGGTTTACGGTTTAGGGTTTTGGGGTTTAGGGCTTTGGGTATAGGGTTTAGGGTTTCGGGGTTTATAGGGTATAGTTGCTTTGTTGGTGGAAGGGAAGAGGAAGGTGTAAAGCTGCAATAAGTCGACTGGCGAAGCTAGGACTAGGAGAAGGTGCTGACAGTTCTGTCTTGCGAGAGCTTGAGGGTTTAGGGTTTAGCGCACACCTCACCTTTGGAAGTTGGGCCCGGTTTTGGAATATCGTGAGGCCTAGTTGAAAGACAGAAGATGCGTGGGTTTTCAGGCCTTCCTGCAGCAAATCATCAACTCTGCTATACAAGCAGTAGGATCGAGGAATCAGCGAATGTATACAAGGAGACTGGAAGGAATCCGCTAGGGCTCTGGTCAGAAACATGCCGAACCTGGAGCATCAGATACACATGTGGTCAAACAGTGCCTATGCCAGCTGTTGGACCGTGCCATTTAAGGAGCGTAGCCTACAACATTGTCTTCCTGCGTTCAGGACTACAGACTACAGCATCGGATCTAAATGCGAAATGGCACAATTGCAGCTGAGCCGCTCCTTTTTGTCCGCCTCTGTGATGAAATCCTGTTTCAAAGTACGGGTTCCGGTTTGGGGTTCCATGGGGTTTAATGTTCGGGTTTGGGGCATGGTTTAGGTTCTTGCATGGCTTATGGATGTTTATGCCCTAATCGATTAGGAGATGCTTAGAACAACTGCGAAGGCACAACACCCGGACTCCCCCCCACCCCCGAACCGCCACAATCGCAACGGACAAACTATCAAATACCTTCGTGCGACTCTATACCGATCCTCTAGCAGCCGAAAGCTTAAAATAGCAAGCTCTACAGAGGCCAAAATAATTGAGGCTAAAGTTGCTCAGGCTTGTCATGTTTAAAGCCGAGCTGGAGTAACCAGGGAACAGAAGAGCAGCACTCTGATTGCTATGCATCTGTTCTGGTTCTCCTTTCGTCTCATTGCGCTTTGGCTCGTGTGGATAAAAGCCTTTCAGGGTTTTACTTAGGATTTAGGGTTTAGGGGTATCTTAGCAAACAGATGCTACAAGCTAACCTTTGGGAATACGTAGGGATGACCGTGCCACCAAAAAGGTTGAAGGTTACCGACTCTACAAACAACCCCAAAAACCCTTAAGCCCTAAACTCTAAACTCTAAAACATTTAAGCCCGAAGCCCTACAACCTTCAAACCCAAAATCCTTAAGCCCCAGACCCTTAAACCCGAAAGGCCTAAACCCCCAAACCCGCAAGGCAGAAACGCGAAAACCCTCAACCCAAAAAGTCCCAAGACTCCATGAGCTGTAACTGCTATAGGTCCCCTTTGTAGCATCCCCCTTAAAACCAAAGAAGAAAAAAGTCCTGGAAGTCGAAACTGAGGTCGACAGCCCAGGTGTCCTCCTACGAAGCCGTTCGGGCTGTTGGGTTTGTCTTCGGGGGCTGGGGGCCTGGGCTGGTAGGGGTATACGGGGTTCTGAGGAGGTCTATAAGGACTCTGCAAGAGTTCTACAGACCTTAATGTGTTTTTTGGGGTGGTTTTGGTGGCTATCAAGGTGCTTGTTTGTTCCGATTGGCGCTAACCCTTTCAACTCAAACAAACTCTGCATGTCCTCACGCCGTAAAACCTCATCCACAACAAATGCCTTAAACAGTCTACTTTAGTCGCAAGGCTCTGGGCTCAGGGTTGCAGACGAACCCCAAGGCCCCTAGGCCCCTAAACCCCACACGGTAGCTGGGGTTACAGCCGTGAAATACGTTTTACACGCTACAAAAGCTCCGAGCCTCCTCGTAGCTGCCCTGAGTCGCCCGGTGCTGCAATGCATGCCTGCCGGTGAGGATCCGACATCATCGGCTTCACACCGACAGGGTCCATGTGTCCAAATGGTATATACTTTAGACCTTAAATTAAAGCAGTCCCTATGTAGGTACTTTGGGGCCTACATAACACACTATATGACTCATATGACTATATATGAGTCCATGGACCCTTCAGGGACACCAAAACTCGGACACAAAGGTCTTCGGCTTAGGGCTTCTCGCTCGTCGCGAGGCTTTTGAGGCTACGTTTATTAAGGTTTTCAGCTGTGTTGCAAGGCTCCGGGTTAAAAGTGTAGGGCTGATACGACTTCAGGCATAAGCCCCTAAACCCTAACCCTAAATCCTAAACCCTGAACCCTAAACCCAAAGCCCTAAGCCTAGACTTAAACCGACTCCTAGGGTTCTCGCGATTTCTTACAGGTCTTTGTGGTTGAAGAGGTGGTATATATGGGTAGTTTTCTAAATTAGGGTCCCTTTTTTGGGTCCTGTTTATAAGGGCGCCGTAGTATATTTGGGTCTTAAGAGGGGGCCCTAATTTAGAGAACTACCCATATGGTCTTCACAACAGGGGAAGCCTAGAAGCGTTTCTAAAGTATCCGAGTCTCATTGCGCAGGTTCCCGTCGCCATGCATTCGTCATCCTGGTCGAGAATGCCTCAAGGACAGAGGAGACTTCGTGGGTCTTAGTGGGGAATTCTACAATAGGGGACCTGAAGGGACTATCATAGGGGACCTTTTTCCCCCAATTCCCTTTTAAGAGAGCAGTCGTCGCCGGCTTGCAGGCAGAGCAGGGCTATTATTTAAGCTTTAAGTGCTGGCTTGTGGGAGCTTCGGGACCCAAAGCTGCTAAGCGTACTTGACGAACAGCAGGACTCATGGTGTGGAGTATAGGGGATCTTACGGATTTAAATCGGGCTTTGCTGTATATTCGGGGTGTACTCATCGTTCAGGCCTCCGTTTTACAAGCCAGCCGGCCCCCCGCAACTGCTGGAGAAGGAAAGGTTGACTGATCAACCCCTAAGCCCTAAAACCCAAACCCTAAATTCAACCCTAAACCCGAAGCCCTAAACGCTTAACCCAAAACCTGCACTACATGCCCATTTCAAACCCTTATTGACCTTATTGTGTTTCATTATAACAAAAATGTAAAACTGCATCCA
>CAJNJA010006030.1:645-17219 GCA_905231915.1 Symbiodinium necroappetens
AATTAGGAGATTCAGCCTGATGGTCACGTCGTGACAGGAAATCTTGACCACCCCCCTTTCCCAAATTTAGGATTCAGGGTTATAAAAGAGTGTCCTGCGCCTTTTTTGTTTAACGAAACTAGTGGGATCCCTTCTTCATTTTCTGCTGAAGCCTCCGGTCTGCAAGGCCACATTTCTCAAGCCTTCGTGCCTCTGTCTGCTGTAGGTTCGACTGGCTGTTGGGACACCTTGCTTTTCGAGCATCTGCAAAGCAGCCATTTGAAGCCACTAAATGAGGAACATCGGACAGAAAAACATGACTGAGCACCCCAATATAGGGGCCTGAATACTACTGTAAGAATAGGGTTTGGGGGTCAATAAAAAACTACAAGTATAATAAGGAACCTACTATAGAACCCCATTTTTGATCCCTTATAGAACCCATTAAGGATCCCTTTAAAGGAGCCTTATTCTAATTCTTAAGGCCCCTACATTAGACAACCAAAACGTAAAGCAGCACCCTAAACCCCTAAACCCTAAAACCCTAAGCCCTACACCCCTAAACACCTAAACCCTAAAACCCTAAACCCCTAAAACCCTAAAACCCCTAAACCCCTAAACCCCAAACCCTAAACCCTAAAACCCTAAACCCTAAAACACCTAAACCCCTAGAAACCCTCTATGCCTTCGTAGTACGTGGGCCTTGGTGGCACAGCCCCGAAGATCCTTCAGAGACGAAATCTGGCGCCGCACCTCCGCTTGGACCGCAGGGGTCGGTGAACTTCCCAGAGAGCCCGATCATACCCCTTAAAGAAGGGAATATTAGACTTCAAATTATAGGGATCTATAAGGGTCTCAGCAAGGGTTCTATAAGGGAATTAAGGGATTATACCTTATTATCGGGCTCTCGTCCTTTCGAAGACGAGAGGTCTGAGAGTCCGAGTTTAGGGCTGCAGCTCGCGGGGCGGTTTTGACTTCCCCAGAGAGCCCAACTAATCCCTTAATTAAGGAATATAAACCTGAAATCATAATATTCAGGCCCCTACAATTTAAGGTATATATTCCTTAAATCATAATCTTAAGGCCCCTATAAATAAAGGTATATATTCCTTCTTTGAGGGGTATACACCGGGCTCTCTGGGTCACTTGAGGGCCACACTGCACACTAGGCAGGGACTCTGCTACCCTGAAGTTTCCAACCCCGCCCCAAAAGCTGGAGTTATTCAAACGGGGTTTAGGGTTTAGGGTGGCACCCTGGATGGTGGAAACATCTATACAGTCACCTAACCTGAAGTTTATATGCATTCCAAGCTGTAGGTCGGCACGTTACGCGAGGATCCCGCAACTGGCCAAATCGCACGACTTCAGCTGAGCGGCAACTGTGGCCACCCGGGGTGCACTCGCCTCCCGGAAGAAATTCGCTTGAGACCCAGAGAGCCCAACTAACCCCTTAATTAATCAATATACCTTAAATCATAATATTAAGGCCCCTTTAATTTAAGGTATATATTCCCCTATTTAAGGGGTATTATCTGGCTCGCTGGGGAGGATTCTGGAGCCCCAGAATTTCGAAATCTTCCGAGGCTCGGCTTGACGGGAAAGCCCCAACTGGCCAGAAAGCCCCTTAGCCAGGACCCTCCTTGTACCCTCAAATAGGGGTATATGGTCCCCAAAACGGGGTACTTAGGGTCTAGTAGAGCGTACATGGAGGGTCTAGGAATGTTCATTCCATGAGGCCCAATTCTAAAGACTGATGTAAAGCTCAGCTCCGAGTCCCAAGCCCGAAGGCTAAGCAATGCGCATCAGGCTCTTTTCCGCAAAGCAACGACCCGAAAGCCAGGCCTTGACCCCGGTCGCCAGCGCCCAAACCTGTTGTTGTGCCTCTCGGTGTGCCACCTCCTTGGATGCTCGGCTTCGGATGTTACGTCCGTTGCGTCAGAGCAAAAATGGTTCATTGTTGGCGCATCGGTGATGACAGGGGGGGGGCAGACTGAGACTCGAGGTGGCCCGCAAACATTTGTGATTCTGGGACCATGAGGACGATGCCGGCTGCTGCTGCTACTACTGCTACGACAACGACAACAACCACGACAGTTAATACTAACACTGACACTACCACCAGTTCTAGTCTTATGGATCCCACCACCACCAGCACCTCCTCCTCCTCCTCCTCCACGACTGCTACCTCCGCCTCCTCCTCCTCCTCCTACTACTACTACTACTACTCCTACTCCTACCACTACCTACTACTACGACTGCTACTGCTACTGCTGCTGCTGCTGCGGCTGCTGCTACTACTGTTACTGCTACGAAGTAGCAGCAAACAGCGGCGCTAACAGAAAGACCCGTCGTCGTTGTCATGGTCATGTTACTGATCATGATGATGACGTTCATGTTCATCTTCATCACCATATTAGTCATAAGCCCTAAACCCTAAACCCATTAGTCATACCTGTGCGTGCACGGAGAACCCCGCGGCAGCTGGCCTCCCCGAACCAGTCGGGCTCGATGGAGTGCACTACCTGGGCGATCTGGATCTGGTAGCTTGATTATATGGTATATTATACTATATTATGTGGTACATTATAGTATATTATAGTATATTACAAAGGTCCTTTTTTTTGTATCTTCTGACTAAGAGCTCAAGCCTTCTGTATCGGAGTTAGACGTCTAGACTCTCTTCAACAAGGCAACGCCACATGAAACGACCCGCGCGCTAGCAGGGGTGCATTTGAAGGCAGCATGGCCGTTTTGCCGAGGTAAAACGATGATTTCTGGATTATTAGTTCTTGTTTTGGGAGACATCCTTGCGCAACCTGGAAAGTTGTCGGGTATTGCTTGCGTCATGGTTTTAGTGTTTTTGGTGGTTTTGCCGAGCGAAAACAATTTTTTTTGCTTTTGATGTCTTGATTGTCCAGCAGCACGTTCTTGCAGTTTCCGGATAAAATGGCCTTTTTGGATTTCGGCCGAGGTTTGGATTTTCATGGCTTCGGTGTTGCCATGCCTTTGTAGTCTTTGGGGGGCATTAGGGCAAAATGGCAGTTCTACTGAGGTAAAACGATGATTTCTGCGTTATAAGTTGTTGTGGGAGGCAGCTTTGGGCAACCTCTACAGTTGTCGCTAGGACTGCTCGGTAACGTCGTCAGACAGAACGAAACTAGCACCCCCGCCCCCTCCCCCCCTCAAAAAACCCAGAAAAAAACAAGCAAACACAAGCATCACCCGCGCGGCAATTGTTAGTGCGTTAGTCTAAACCAGGAGTAAGCATTGTGTGCGTGTGTGTCCCTGTTCTTTCCGGGTGAGCCTTTCGGCTAGGCATCCCCCCAGAGAGCCCAATATCCATTTAAGGTATGGATTCCTTAATTAAGAGGTATCGGGCTCTCTGGGCCCCAGTGCTGCAAAGCCACAGAGAGCAGCTGATCCACCAAATCCAGATGGCTACCTCGTCGGCAGGTTCCCAATTACCCAGAGAGCCCAATACCCCTTAATTGAGGAATATACCTTACATCCTAATATTAAGGCCCCTATCCAGCAAAGCTGCCAGAACGCAAAGGTTGCCATGCTGCTGTAGTGCGTAGACTGTTGAGTTGCACAACCATTCGCTGTCTGATTATATGGCATCAACAGGAAGGAGTGTGTCCGAAGCCAGAATGGCTTAACCCCGCAACCCAACACCCCTTAAATAAGGAATATACCTTACATTATAGGGGCCTTAATATTATGATTTAAGGTATATTCCTTATTTAAGGGGTATTGGGCTCTCTGGGTATTCATGCCGGATTGAAAGCTTGGGGTCAGAACTTCAAGAGACCGGAAGATTAGGGCCAACTCTGACACCTCGCCACGAAGCCCCTTCCATCATCCCAGCAGCTCAGGCATCGAACGAAGTTGGTGGCAAAGTCGGCGAGACCCTGGGTTTAGGGTTTAGGGTGACAGTTTTCAAGCAGTCTTTGCTCTCTTGGGCTACGGAAGAGCGCGAAGGACTTTCGGGTCTTGGAGGAAGGAGCTGAGCCAGGCGGTGCTTGCACAAACACAAAACACAATCAACTCTACTGGGCCACAGAGGCCCTACCCATAGGCCCCTAAGTAGTTCCTCTTTGGGCTTACCTTATAGGGTTCTAAAAAGTAAACCCATAAAAAGGAACTACTTAGGGGCCCATGGGTAATGCAGGTGAGGGCCTCAGCCAGCGCGGATGCATGACGCAGCGCGCCGAGCTGCTCCAGATCCTCCGTGCTTGGCAACAGGTACACACGGAACTTTATCTAGTACCCCAGTAGTCCCTTAACAATAAGGGTACCCTTTTTCTTAATATTCGGTTTTCATAGGGGGACCCCACACTAAAAAGGTCAAAGGGGCACTACTGGAGCTCCTAATTCTGATGTCGAAGGAACGTGCTGTCGGCTCTGTCGGACGTATTGGTTCGGTTGAAAACATGTGTGAGCATTGCAAAGTCGAAGCCGGAAAGTTGGAACGGTTCAACTTTGTGGGTTGACAGCCGGTCGTCGATTAACGCGACTGACAAAGAACAAAAACGCCGTGATGCCAGCCCTCAGCGCAAAAGCCTGGTTAAAAACCTAAACTCTAAACCACCAAAAACCCCCAACTGAACCCTGAATCCTAAACCCCCCAAAAATCCCCCAAACCCTAAACGCCCCCCGGCAAAGGTCCAAAACCGCCCCCCCCCCCCCTTTTTGGCTGCGACCTCTCGGGAGAGTTGGGCTTCGGGCTCGCCAAGCCGCGCCTCTGAGGCGGCCGAGTCGGCGAGTCAGACTCCAAGGTTTTAGGGTTTAGGGTTTAGGGCAGTGCAAAATAAGGGACTCCAAGGTTTTAGGGTTTAGGGTTTGGGGTCTTTGGGGTTTTAGGGTTTAGGGTTTGGGGTTGAGGGTTTTAGGGTTTTAGGGTTTAGGGTTTTAGGGCTTTAGGGGTTTAGGGCTCTAGGGTTTTAGGGTTTAGGGTTTGGGATTTTAGGGTTTAGGGTTTTAGGGCTTTAGGGTTTAGGGTTTTCGGGTTTTAGGGGTTAGAGTTTAGGACTCCAAGGTTTTAGGGTTTAGGGTTTGGGGTCTTTGGGGTTTAGGGTTTAGATTCCAAGGCTTTAGGGTTTAGGGTTTTAGGGGTTTGGGGTTTAGGGCTTTAGGGGTTTAGGGTTTAGGCTCCAGGGTTTTAGGGTTGAGTCGGCGAGTAAGACTCCAAGGTTTTAGGGTTTGGGGTTGAGGATTTTAGGGTTTTAGGGCTTTGGGGTTTTAGGGTTTTAGGGTTTTAGGGTTTAGGGCAGTGCAAAATAGGGCAATCTTCGATTGAAGCCCCAGGGGACACTCAAAAGAGCGGGCTGTAGATGTGACGGAGCGGAAATCTCTGAGTAGGGTTTATGGGGTGTAGGGTTTAGGGGTGGATAGTTCTCTAAATTAGGGTCCCTTTTAGGATCCCTTTTATAAGGGTGCCGTACTATATTGGGGACTTAAAAAGGGACCCTAATTTAGAGAGCTACCCATGTACACGCACACGTGTGTGCACAGTATGATTATCATACAACCTAGCCAATATGTATTTATCCCTAAACCCTAAACCCCCAAAAATGCTAAACCCTAAACCCTAAACCCTAAAACCCTAAAACCCTGAACCCCCAAAAACCCTGAACCCCCAAAAACCCTAAACCCCCAAAAACCCTAAAACCCCCAAAAACCCTAAACCCGACACCCAAATCCCTAAACCCTACACCCCCCATTTATCTCTCCCCTCATGGCTCTTTGCTCTTGGCCTTGGAGGGCTCGGCTCGGCTGCTCCTCGCTTTGGCGGCTTGGGTCTGTCTTCAGCAGGACCCCCCTGTTCCCTATAGACCCTTAAATTATAGGGTTCCTTAAAGGAATCTATAAGGGTCTCTATAAGGGTTCTATAAGGGAATTAATAAGTCCAGAGAGCCCAATACCCGTTTTGGGGTTTTAGGGTTTAGGGTTTTGGGGTGTTGGGGTTTGGGGTTTAGGGTTTTGATTGGGTTGAGAAACCCAGAGAGCCCAACTAACCCCTTAATTAAGGAATCTATACCTTAAATCATATAATTTTAGGGCCCTTTTACTTTAGGCTGTATTCCTTATTTAATGGGGTATTGGTCTCTCTGGGAAGATAAAATTAAAAAGCAAAAAACAGCGACACGGTTACAAGGGCACAAGGAAACCTTGATGGGCTTCAGTTGTCATGGCTTGCAGCAAGTCTCCTATAACCGCTTATAGCGGGACATCATGCTCTTTTCCGGACACGACCAACACAGGCCCTCCTCATCATTGGGACGACTCCCCCACCTTCCGCCCTGCACCCTGGCGCTTCACACCACCTGCCTTCCGCCACATGGCCGTCGCAACATGCAGCCCAAAACTGTCAAGTGTGATGCTTGTGGCGCATTGGCTTCTGCAAGCTCAAATCCCTGAACCCTAAACCCGAAACCCCTAAACCCCTAAACCGTAAACCCCTAAATCCTAAACCCTGAACCCAAAACCCAATCAGAAGGCAGCAGCCATCCTCGTACTGGACAGGCTGCTTCTTAAAGCAGCGGCGGCCGCGTGCATGGTGGCCGAGGACTACGGCTAAGACTCGGGGGATTTAGAGTTGGGTAGAAACTTTACTGGGTTCTTGTTATTTGGGATTTTCTTTAAGTTACCATAATAACTGGGATCTGTAGTAAATAATAGGGTTTTTGTATTCTGGTAACTTAAACTAAGTTACCTTTAAATTAAAATCCCCTAACAAGAACCCAGGTTGGAGCCAGGGGTCTTTCGGCTCCTTCGGGCTCCAGCGCACAGAGTCTTGGGATTTCTAGGGATCTATGGAAGTCAACATCACCTGCTTTACACAGACGTTACACTCTTGCAAGCTTGAGGTGGTTTCGAGGTACCTGATGCCGGCATTAGCTACTCTTGTTCTGCGTCGCTGGTTGGTGACTGAAGCCGATGACAGATGTCCACAGCGAGGAAACAACTGAATCATCCACATTTCGCATATGGGAAACCGCAGTGGCTAATCCTCAACACCCAACGCACGCGAGGAACCGCAATTTTTAGGTCAGGCTGAGTGGCTCAGATAGTATCTTGAAAGTAAACGTCCTCAGCCCGAGTCAATGAAGTCTCCCCTTGTACCCCAAGGCCACCACTTCGTGCCTCCGAGTTTACTTACCTTACACAGGAGCCACGCAAACAGTGATGAACCGTGTCAGCCCTAACCCCTAAACCCCTAGACCCCGAAACCCTAAACCCCGAAACCCTAAACCCCTAACCCCTAAACTCTAAACCCCCAAACCCTTAAACTCTTGAGATAGAAGGAAGCCAGTCTCCCAGACTCCCAGCCCTAGATAGCCTTCTCAACTAGAGGCCCCCCCCGGCTCCCCCCAGAAAAAAGAAGCTACAGCTCCTCACCGATTTATTCAACATCACATAACCCTAAACCCGAAACCCAATGCTCTTGATCCCTAAACCCTAAACCCAAGACCTTAAACCCTAAAACCCTAAAAACCCTAAACCCTAGACGCTATGCTTTCAGAAACGATCCAAGCTTTCGGATCCCTTTTTTGCTCTTCACAGCTGCAGAAGGTCGCTTCAGCACCTGAGGCAAAAAAACGGATCGCTTGGCCAGAGAGCCCAATACCCCTTAATTAAGGAAGATGCCTTAAATTATAGGGCTCCTAATATTATGATTTAAGGTATACTCCTTAATTAAGGGGTATTGGGCGCTCTGGGGATTGGCTGCAAAGCCAGGTGAAGGCATCAGGATGTGGCGTACGCAGCGAGGGTTGGGGCCTTGAGTCCTGCTTTTCACTTCCCAGAGAGCCCAATACTGCTTAAATCAGGAAGGTACCTTGAATTATAGGGGCCTTAATATTATGATATGAGGTATGTTCCTTAAGTAAGGGGTATTGGGCTCTCTGGGTTCGCCCTGCAACTGCAAGACCCAAACCTCGCGAGCGCGCAGCCTTCGCTCGGAAAGCTGTGTTCCCCCAGCTAAGCCTAAACCCTACACCCCCAAACCCTGCTAAACCGTAAACGCTAAACCCCAAACCCTAATAAACCCTGAACCCAAAACCCTAAACCCTAATAACCCTCCACCGTTCCTGACAGAAGCTTCGAAGCTGAGACTTTACGTGACCCTGGAGGCGCTGAGAGCTCCGACGGCACCACTTCCCCGGCTGCGCCCGGACCTCTGCCTGCACTGTTTGGCTTCAAGAAGCATTACAAAAGTCATACATCTAGTAGGGTTTAGGGGTTTAGGGTTGAGGGGTTTAGGGTTTAGGGGTTTATGGGTTTAGAGTTTAGGGGTTTAGGGTTTAGGGGCTTTGGGGTTTAGGGGTTTAGGGTATATATGATGCTGGCATAAATATTTCTTTAGACGGGGGCCATGGGGGTCCAAGCTGCCCTAAACTTGCTCTTGGTCCGAAGGCTGCACATCGCTCCAAGCTTGCCGGCATAGGGCGAACATATCCCAAAATTAGTGCAAGCAAGCTTGGCATGAGAGCAACATTTCGGCTGCAAGAGTACGAGATTTGTGGGAAGAAATTAGATGCAAACCCTCCCGGCCTCAGCTGCTCCAAATGCCTTAGCCAGGGGAACGGTGCAGGGAGGTTGTGGTGCTCAAGCAAAAAAGGTAGGGCGGCCGCTGCCTCAAGTTCTCCTCTGTCATGAGTCTCGCACGAAGTCTTCTTGCGAAAGCCTCCTCACCTTCGCCTTAAACCCCCCTAAACCCTAAAACCCTAAACCCTTAAACCCCCAACCCCAAAGAAACCTCACGACCAAAGCCTCAACTGTTCCTGTCTGGTGGCGAAAGCACCAGCTTCCGGGAGTCGAAGTAATCGACACCTTGGCCCATACTGGCTGGTTGAACTCTGCTGCTCGTCCCTCCAGCTCAACCCGAACGGACCTTTTGTTGAAAATTTAGCAGCCTCCGATCCATCAGGGGTGGGTGAGCCAGCCAGCATGGATTCACTTTCGACCTTTGTGGGTCTTAGGATGTTGCGCCGAAGCCTGCCGGTTCCCAGAGAGCCCAATACCCCTTAAATAAGGTATATTCCTGAAAATTATAGGGGCCTGTAAGGGTCTCTATAAGGGTTCTAAGGGAATTAAGGGAATATATACCTTAAACTATAGGGGCCTTAATATTATGATTTAAGGTGTATATGAGTTCGTCAACGAACCAGGGTCGGCTATGGGAGGTTCAGGGGAGGATGTCTGGCCCCGCTACCCATAGGCCCCTAAGTGGTTCCTTTTTGGAATTGCCATATAGGATTCTAAATATAGATCATAAAAAGGAACTACTTGGGGGCCTATGGGTAAGCCCAAAGAAATGCCGTCTAAACCCACAAGGCAGACATAATCAGCTCAGCGAAGCACCAAACCCACCTCGAAATCTCCAAGCCATCGACGCACAACTCGCGCTCTGATCTTAACATACCTAGACCCTCCGTCTACCCTCTATTAGACCCTAAATACCCCTTATTTGGGACCATATACCCCTATTTGGGTCTATATGTAGAATCCTATAAGGTAATCCCGAAGAGGAACTACTAAGGCGCCTATGGGTAATGCCAATTTTCTCTGGCGGGGCACGATTTTTCTTCCCTGGCCCTCGGCTCACACCAGGAGGGAGGTAGTACCTTCCCAGAGACCCCAATACCCCTCAAGTACGGGAATTATACCTTAAATTATAGGGGTCTTAGCATTATGATTTAGGGTATATTCCTTAATTAAGGGGTATTGGGCCCTCTGGGTTCATGCTGAGCGCATGCTGCTGTAGACTTTTCACGTAGTTCGAAACCGTGGACGTGGAACTTTTGGTGCTTCAAACCTTACATCTTTTTGTTTTATGATTTCGTCCTACAGCTGCACAAGTGAAGAACGACAAAGTGGTTGAGTTCTGTGATTGTGCGATGGGATCCTATATATGGGTTTAACTTAACTAGACCAAAGCTTTCAACATTTGGCAACACAAACGACCAAGACTGCGCTGTCTCTCTCACTCTCTCTCGCTATCCCCTCCTCACTCACTCACTCGCTCGCTCGCTCGCTCGCTCACTCACTCACTCACTCACTCACTCACTCACTCACTGGCATATATACATATATACACACACATACACATATAATAGATACAGATTATGTATCTACATATATATATATACAAACAAACACAAACAAACAAACAAACAAGCAAACAAACAAGCAAACAAACAAACAAACAAACACAAACAAACAAACAAACAAACAACCAAACAAAGAAACAAGCAAACAAGCAAACAAACAAACCAACCAACCAACCAACAAACAAATAAACAAACAAACAAACAAACACACACACACAGCCACAAACAAACATACAAACAAACAAACAAACAAACAAACACACGCACACACGAAACACATGCACACACAAAGCAAACACACACACACACACTCTGACTGACTGAGTGACTGAGTGACTGAGTGACTGAGTGACTGAGTGACTGAGTGACTGAGTGACTGAGTGACTGACTGACTGACTGACTGAGACTGACAGACAGACTGACCATACACCCGACCGAAACACAGGTGAGCGGTTGTGAACCCCGCTACTTCGTGAGGTTGCGCCAAAGCAACACTCCGGAAACTCAGTCCAGGTAGTAACTCCATGTGCTCGGTGCCAAAACTATGCTGACTGTTGTCGCACTGGTCGAAAAATCTTTCTTCATTTAGCGGAGTATGTTGAGGCATTATCCAAGTAATTTGCCGTTGCCCTGAATCGAGGACCGGGAACTAAAACTCCACGCATGGACCAAAAGCATACGTGCATGAGGCAGCGCAATCGAGCTATTCAAGAACCTGCCTGTTTATGTCTTTACGACCCTTGGTTCCTGAGTAGCCTCTTTATAACAAGGGTACCCTTTTTCCTACTATTCGGTTTTAGTAAGGGGGCCCTAAAATAAGAAGGGCAAAGGGTACCACTCAGGGACCTAGGACCCTAAAGCCGTGCTTATGTAGAGATCTGTAACGCGACAGTGACAATTCACACTGCCAGCGACCTCGAGGGCCGCAGACATCCCCAAAGAGCCCAGGACCCCTTAATCAAGGCATATACCTTAAATTAAAGGCGCCTTATTGTTATGATTTAAGGTATATTCCTTAATTAAGGGGTATTGGGCTCTCTGGGTCTAGGTTCCGAAGTAGCCAAGAACGAAATCTGAACCTGTCGTGTTCAACCTGCCTCAACGATGTCGAGAAAGGGCTATCCTCGTCCAACCCTCGTATCAGAACAGAAACGACATTAGGAATTCATACTGCTGATGATATAAATCCTTCTTTTCCTTAAGGACCCTAAACTATGGGAATTATGGTATATTCCTAAACCCTAAAAAACCCTAAACCCTAAACCAAAACCCTAAACTATGGGAATTATGGTGTATATTCCTTATTATGAACAACGCAGGATTTCTATCATCAACCGCAGTTCTTCAAGCCCGCTGGCCTGTCTTTGCGCTGCCCCACCTGGACTCAGACGGCTGCTCTGTGTACCCAGAGAGCCCATTATACCCCTCAAGGTATACTCCTTAATCAATGGCTTTTGGGCTCTCTGTGTAGGGCTCTTGAACTATCTTTGGGGGACTTGTGGAACATGGCCAGCTTGACTCTGCAAGAACAGCAGTGGCTGTGTCTGTTGGCGTGCCCAGTCTGGAGAATCCAAGAGCTCTATTGATTCTAGTGCTTTGTGCGATCGCACTCTGCGCCGCAGGTCAAGGCAAGGATTCTGATACTGCTGCTGAGCTTACGAGGCGCGGCGTCAGAGGATGTCCGGCATGAGCATTCTTGCTCGACGCGACGAAACCGCCAACCCTAAACCTAAGATACCAAATCTTTGCACGGTGCGCAGAGCAGTCTCTGCAACGGCTGCTCCCGACTGCGAGCACTAAACCGCAGCAGGAAGCTTCAATGCACCCCAATTGGGCCCTAACTTGGTAAAGGTCGCAAGAGCTTGAGTCATGGCTCTCCCTTCGTTTTTCCAAAAGGCCCCGTACCACGACCCTCCTTGTACCCTCAAATAATAGGGGTATATGGTCCCAAATAAGCGGTGTTTGGGGTCGAATAGAGGGTAGATGGAGCGTCTAGGAAGGTGCAGTCTCCAAGAGAGTTCAACAAGGGTGTAAAGCCATGAGCGGGTTGAGAGCTGGTAGAATCGAGCAAAGCTTCCCAGAGAGCCCAATACGTCTTAAGTAATGAATGTAGCTTAAATTATGGGGGGCCTTAATATTTTGATTTAAGGTATATTCTTGAAATAAAGGGGTCCCCACGCCTCCTCGAGCCGCCAGCCCGACTGCTGCAGTTCGGCCCAGACCCTGGGCAGGGGAACGTTGCTGACACCCGAGCGAAGCATGCTTCTCATTTATCTAAGTTCTAAAGGTATGTGTTAGTTCTTATACTAGAAACCATACCCCACATGTCTTCAGAGCTTACCCATAGGCCCCCAAGTAGTTCCTTTTTATGGTTTATATTTAGAATCCTATAACGTCATCCCAAAAAAACTACTTGGGGGCCTATGGCTAAACCCTAAACCCCTAAACCCTAAACCCGGTAATCCCAAAAAGGGACTACTTAGGGGCCTGTGGGTAGACAAGCTTTAAATGTTAAGTCGGAGCACGGAAACTGGTTGAGGAGGCCGCACACGCCAATGCCAAGAACGAACCCAGGGCTTAGGGGTTTTAGGGGTTCAGGGTTCCTTTAAAGAGGGTGGTTTTTTTTTAAAGGGATCTATAGGGGCTTAGGGTTTGGGGGTTTAGGGGTTTTAGGGGTTCAGGGTTTAGGGTTCCTTTAAAGGTTGCTATAAGGGTTCCCTTAAAGGGATCTATAGGGGTTCAGGGTTCCTTTAAATTTTTTTTAAGGGATCTATAGGGGCTTAGGGTTTAGGGGTTTAGGGGTTTTTGGGCGTAGGGGTTTAGGGTTCCGTTAAAGGGTGCGAAAAAGGGTTCCCTTACAGGGATCTATAGGGGTTTTGGAGGTTCAGGGTTTAGGGTTTAGGGGTTTAGGGGTTCAGGGTTCCTTTAAAGAGGGTTTTTTGTTTAAAGGGATCTATAGGGGCTTAGGGTTTAAAGTTTAGGGGTTTAGGGGATTTTGGGCTTAGGGGTTTAGATTCCTTTAAAGGGTGCTATAAGGGTTCCCTTAAAGGGGTTTAGGGTTAGGGGTTTAGGGGTTTAGGGGTTTAGGGATTCAGGGTTTAGGGTTTAGGGGTTTGCGGTTTAGGGGTTTAGGGTTTAGGGGTTTATGCCAAGAAAGAACCGACACAGACTCCGTAGCAGCAGTCGACACAGAGACATGGTCTCCAGTGCTTTTATGAATTATTCCTAAACCCTAAACCTCTCGTAATATTAAGGCCCCCCCTATGATTTAAGGTATATATTCCTTGCAAGAAAGGGGTAAGTTTTGGGCTCTCTGGGGGCGTATCCCTAAACCCTAAACCCTAAAACCCTAAACCCCTCATAACATTAAGGCCCCTCTGATTTAAGGTCTATATGCTCTTTATTCCTTAATTCCCCTTATAGAACCCTTATGGAGACCCGTATAGATCCCTATAATTTCAGGTAAAAATTCCTTAATTCAAGGAATAGTTGGGCTCTCTGGGAAGCACCCGGGCCTGGCCCATTCGCTGCGGGACCCAGACTTCGCAGCTTTCCTTCGCGCGGACACTCGTGGCCATGTGCAGGGGTTTTAGGGTTTAGGGTCTAGGGGTTTAGGGGTTTAGGGTTTAGGTGTTTTTAGGGGTTTAGGGGTTAGGGGCTTAGGGGTTTAGGGTTTTTAGGGTTTAGGGGTTTTGGGTTTAGGGTTTGGGTGTCTGCAAGTCAGGGGCCACAGAGATTGCTACCAGCTACATACTGCCTGGACTGGCCAGCCTACAAGTCACCCACCACCAAAGGACATGAAACCATGCAACTTTTACACTTCCACGCCAGCGCCATCTCTTTTCCAGGAGGACAGGCGAGGCTGTACTGGCTAGACACTGTATCTTGAGGTGCAGTAAGTCGTGCTGATGCTTCCCGCCCGCGGTGACGCATGCAGGGTGCAGAGTCTGGTCTCAAGGCTCATCCTGAAATGGCACGGAGCATGACACTCGACACAGCAGCAGTCCTGCTTTCTGGGGCCGCAGGCGCGGGCGGTGGCCGCTTTTTTGGGCCTTCGGCAGAGCCCTCGTTAGGACTTCGGGGCTAAGTCAAGGCAACCTTGGCATCTGAGTCTAGGACCCAACTCGGGAACACCCTCCGATGGTTGCACTTCCGAGATAGGTCGGGGTGCGGTATGGGCGGGATCGGGAAGCAAGACCAGCAAGCGTCTGGTCTGCACTTCTGCAGTCAGCTCCCAATTTTCTGGACATGGCCGCCACTCCGAAGAGACATGACTGTAAGGATGCAGACAAGGACTTCATGTGCTCCGCCTTGTCTCGGTTTCCATATTCCTGTCCCTACCAGTGCAACCAGCACATACTGCTCAAACTGTATCGCCAGCCCAATGTCCTAAGACACCAAACTGCAGGCTGCAAGGACGCTGAAGCCCAGATGCTTTCAGTACGTCCGCCAGGAAAAGACCACGAAGATGTAGCTTGCGAGGGCGTCATCTCAAGCCCAATACCCCCTTAATTAAGGAATATACCTTAAATCATAATATTAAGGCCCCTGTAATTTAAGGTCTAATTCCCTGATTTAAGGGGTGGGTCTAGGGCGGAGCCCTGCGCTTCTCAAGCCCGCTGAAGTGACAAACAAAGAAGCAAAGACAAGCACATTTGATATACACATACAATATGTAGATGCATTCGTACATAAACACACCAACGCACACACAGACAGAAAGTGTAGGTATAATCATACGCGAGTATAAGTAACAGAGAGAGAGAGAGAGAGAGAGACAGAGAGACAGGGAGACAGGGAGAGAGAGAGAGAGAGAGACAGATAGATAGACAGACAGACAGACAGACAGACAGACAAACAGACAGACAGAGAGAGAGAGAGAGAGATAGATAGACACAGAGAGAGAGAGGCAGATAGATAGATAGATAGATAGATAGATAGATAGAGAGGCACGGCGACACTAAGCTGTGGAGCCCCACCAACCAATGATGAGCCAAGCGCCATACTCGAAACCACAGCTCTAACCACAGCTTGCCAGTTCGCAGATTTCCAAAGCACACCCAAGGAAAGGCGAGCAGAGATGTAACATGGACATTCCAGCAAAGGGCGAGCTTAGGATATGATTTTCTGACTTTTGGTCCCAGAGGGGCCTGCAGACGCCTTCGCCGCTGCGATTTTGGGAACAGCCTCCTTGTGCTCCTCCGGGGCCTTGGGCACCGCCTTCGGGACCTTCGCTGCCTTTGGAGCCTGCGTGGTAGGCGACAGCGTGAAACTGCTCGCAGCAGCAGGGTTTAGGGGTATAGGGCTTAGTGTTTAGGGTGTAGGGTTTAGTGTTTAGGACTTAGGGTTTAGGGCTTAGAGTTCAGGGGTTGGCTCATCAGGCTGGATGCTTTGTTTTTTGGCTCAGTAAGCTTGGAAGAGGCTGAGCCGCAAGGGGGTGTGATTCATGTAGATAGTTGCATGAAGATCTGAAAGGCCGAGCTTGGCTGAACCTCTGTCCGCTGTTTCATGCAGCGGGTGACGACACATTTCGGCTGGCCGACGGCCACAGCTTAGAAGCGCAGAACTCCGGACATACTCGTCTCTTGAGCCTTCAAGCACCGCGCGGGGCCCCTGCGACCTTTGCACCAAAAGCCCAAAGAGCCTAAATCCTCAACGGAAAACATTATTACGTTATTACATTGTTATATGATTATATTATAGTATTATATATTATCATATTCCTATATGAAGAAAGCTCTTCCAACTCCGATATTCCCACACCCGGCCGCCCGGGACGTGTCATCAGAACCGACCTGCCAAGGATTTACTGATTGGAGCTCTTGGTGGCCATGCGGGTTTCGGGAGCTAGGGAGGGTGGCGAGCGATGTGGGATTGGTAGCTTTCTTGGGGAGGTGGGGGCATGCCAGAGATTGAGGATGGATTGCCCGTCCCGGCTGCAAAGGCTGTCAAGGTCTTTTGGGCGTCGCCTGTCGGCTACGCGAAATAAAGAGGATCAAGCACAGACAAGGAAGCACGAGGCTACTCGAAAAGACGATGCGCATCACAATCAATAGATAGTTCAAACCTGCTGGCAGGCCGGGACCCTGCAGCTGCGCACCCTAAAGCCCTAAAGCCCTAAACCCCTGAAACTCTAGACCCTCAACATCCCTGCACATCCTCCGACGTTGATGAACCCAGAGAGCCCAATACCCCTTAATTAAAGAATATACCTTAAATCATAATATTGAGGCCCCCATAATTTACGCTACATTCATTATTTAAGACGTATTGGGCTCTCTGGGGAGCTTTGCTCGATTCTACCAGCTCTCAACTCGCTCATAGCTTTACACCCTCGTTGAACTCTCTTGGAGACTGAATCTTCCTAGACGCTCCATCTACCCCCTTTTAGACCCTACACACCCCTTATACTCCATGGGAAGGTTTTTTCGAGTTGCCCCCCCCAACCCCCCGCCCCTCTAAACCCTAACTCTGAACCCC
>CAJNJA010006031.1:0-64509 GCA_905231915.1 Symbiodinium necroappetens
ATGCCCTTCACCCAGCCAAGCTTCTGAAAGACATGGAAATTCGATATTAAACTATATGTCACGGTCGGTCCAAAACTTTTTGGCTTTTGGTCTATGCAATGAACCACTTAGCCATATACTATTTAGCTAGGCATTTAGTATTGCAAATATAAAACCGTGGTTAAATAGACCCTAAAGGTATCGGGCACACACACATATATATATATATATGTGTGTGTGTGTGTATTAATATACATGTCAATAGGGATGAAGCGACATAACAAGGTAGCAGCAAAGAAAGCAAAGCCTCACCAAACACTGCAACCGGCGATTTCATGTGAAGTGTCTCTTTACGATGGTTGTGTCGGGGTTATTCGGGGAGGCAGGCTGGGGAAACATGTGATCAGTGAACGTCAACTCCTCCCAGACTCACTGATTCTAGTCATTTGCACTTCTCATCCTGGCACTGGCACAGGAACACACACACACCTTTTCAGCAAGCTCTCGCGCTCCTGTTTGGAATCGTCTTGCCGTATTTCCTTCCATATCTGACGTCGGATAGAAACATTATGGGGCACCTAACAAAACCAGCAGTGGGTCTCTGGCCAAGTGTATTCAGTTGTCGAATCAACTAGCCGGACTTCGTGCTTGCCCTGAAAAGAGCCAGCGAGAAGTCTGAGACCACAAATTCCATCCTAATCACGAGAAGCTGGATCTCAAGCTTGGCCATTGGCGCAAAAAGTGCCGAATCGTGTCAGCTTGATGCTTCTCGGCGCAAGCCGAGGATCCCGATGTCCATGGGCTCCGTACCTGGAGGTGCGCTGGCTGCTCGACCAAGCCGTCCTCAGTACGACTCACTACCCGCAAGTGGCAGGTCCCTACTTTAGACTTCGACTTGGCTTTCCGGGACCCTCCAGTCCTACCGGAGAGATCGCCGAGCTTCCTTCCTTGATGTCGGAGTCCTGGTGGGATGCGAGCGGCATCAGGAGGAAGTTGTCAGAAGCAAAGCGGCGGTGCAAGCTGATCTTCGACGTTGCG
The DNA here is from genome assembly GCA_905231915.1 of Symbiodinium necroappetens. Lineage (NCBI taxonomy): Eukaryota > Dinophyceae > Suessiales > Symbiodiniaceae > Symbiodinium > Symbiodinium necroappetens. Next base: position 1,018 of record CAJNJA010006031.1, read on the forward strand.
ACTCTTCCGACTGCAATACGCCCGCCGAAGCACAAAGCACTTCTTTGGATGTCGCCCAGCAGAAGGAGATCAGCAGAGGACATGGAAGAGCTACTCCTTTCCAGAAGGCCAGAAGTAATAACGGCCGACCGCCGGTTTGAGCTCGGGCTGACATTGCTTGGCGTTCGAGGCCTTGTCTGCACATCTTGGACAGCCATTGTGCCCTTGCCCGCTTCCATGTCGGGGTCTTCCGGTGTGGTCGGCGCTGATGCTGGCACCTCTTCCCGAAAACTGCTGGTTGCCACACTTGTGCATATCATACCCGTCATGACCAGCAGCAGACCGCTGCCGAAGGAGAGGAGTTGCTGGTTCAGCCCGAAATTGTGAAACTCGTCGAAAAAGGTACCACAGACAATCACTTGCATGAGGGCACCACTCCCAAGAAACAAGGGCAGACTTGTCAGGGCCTTCCTGTAATATGCAGCAGCAACTTGGCAACCGAAAACGCCAACGTGCAACGTCAAGGTCATGACTGTGAAGAATGTCACGACCCCCTCGGCAGGTGCATCACGTTTGCCAACCACCACGAGGCGCAGCAGCTGCAAGGTGAACTTCGTGACTAAGAGGTCGATGGCACCGATGAGCGCAAAAAGGTAGGCGAAGCTAAGGAGCTCCAATGTCCGTCTCTTCAGCGCGTGGCAGGCCAGAAGCAAAGACAAAGCAGCGAAAGCAATTGCACAGGTAAGAAAGGTCGGTCGATGTGCAAGTTGGCAGAGTTGCAGATAGGAATACTTCTGGTCTGCGTGGCTGGAGGACGACGTCACCATCCCACTGCCGACCACGAGTAGCAGCACGCTCAGCCAGTGCAATTTAGTTAGTCTTTCATTAAGGACAAACGGTGCCAACACTGCATTGCTTAACAGCGAGCCACTGAAATTCACAGAAGCTGTCAAAGATGCTGGCGCTAAAAGAATTGCCACCTGCCCCAAGAGCTGTCCAAATCCCCAAAATCCCCAGCCACAAACCGCCAAAAATTGAGCTCTGGCTGTGACTTCTGTTGTCAGGGAGCTGATCCTCAGCTGCGTCCCCAACGTTCCCGTAAGTGACCCCAAGAAGGATGCCACCACGCCACTCTGCCAGCTCATTAGGCTTTTGGCCCAGTCGCAGACTGCATGCCGCGAGTTGAAGAGTTCTGCTACAGCTAAACTTTGCTATACTCTGCCCAAACTTTACTCTGTTGTTCTTTATAGGTTATTAGTTATTATAGATTATAGCCGTGCATGCAATTCGGGGGTTCATGCCGACTGATGCAAATCCTGAAATGTTCTCACATTCGACTATACACTGCTTCGTCTTTGGTCATCTTAGATCAACTTGGAACCACCAACCTGTCAGAAAAGAAATCTCCATGCATCACTGTGCAGCATGTCTGTTTCAATCTCTTTGAACCGGATGGCATACCTCCGCGGCAACTCAGGCTGATACTTTCTTACTGACTTACTGCATCCAAGGCACAGCATGTTTGTCGCGAACATGTGCCTCTTTGGGAAGCTGAGGAGGCGGGTCCATGGCCCGGTGCCTCCAAAAGCTTCTGATGACCTCATATAATTTAATATATAATATAATATATAATGTAGTATAATATATAATATAATATAATGTAATATAATGTAATATAACATAATATAATATATCTCTACTGAGCTGGTCCCTGGCCTCCAGGCAGGGTCGTAGATGTCCTCAAGCATTCTGCGGCCATGTGCGCGCACCTGGATGGCAAGGCTGAGGAAGCAACGGCGGACAAGTTCTGCAGGTCGCTCCGGATATGATTCCCGACCCGCTACATAGGAAAGACACCTGTGACCATCTCATCCACTACAGGTTGATGCAACAGCAGTTGCTGGGCAAAGGCCCGAGTCCGAGGAAGCCGCTGACGCCCATGTTCGACAGATCGCCGCAGCTGTAGCCATAGCACTCGCTGTCGCATTTGAGACTTGTGCCGGCTTGTGGCTTTGGAGCTCATGCCCTGCTGTTCTTGGTATTGCACAAGCTAGCAAGCCAAGCTCGCCAGCATGGAGATACATGGAGTATATACTGTAGACTGAGTGACGGAACGCTGACAAATGCGCGGGTCCAGGAGGTTGCAAGCTTTGGGGCTTTTGATAGATGCTCGAAGCATCTCGAAGCCGAACAGCAGCACATGCAACACCGAGCAAGCCCCAACCATGCTGAACGTTCCATGCTGGATTGTCAGGCATCTGAGACTTCGGCCTGACCGTCAATCCTATGCTGCTGCAACACCTGAGCTCACAATGGCTGCTGCAGGTACTGCACTGGCCTCAACGATCTTCTCAAAGGGGCTTAACAACACGTACGCACGAAAGATGCCCAACCCTGAAGCATGTGGCATTGCTGCGCGGCTTGAAATGTTAGCCAAATGTGGAATTTGGCTAAAACCTCATTCGTCTGAGGGAAAATCCGAGCCGGCTTGGTCGGCTCTCTGTCGAAGCCAGTGCCAAACTTCTTGTGGCCAGCTGTGCCACGACGGCATCGTCTCCTTCCTGCATTATCTGAAGAGAATTGAAAATTGTCTGCTTCTTAGCTTTCTTCGGGCACGAGGCTTGTCGGAAGATTCGGGAGCATCTGAAACTAAGGCTCAACGCACTTCAATAATCTGCGACATTCTGCGACTGCTTACGGCTCTGGATTGGTATTTGCAAACCTGTCTTGGTGTTGCAGTGTGTTGCCTGCACAAACACCTGACAGTGCTGTATGGTTTGTGCAACTTTTGTGCAACTCCACGCAACGCAAAAAGCAGCTGCCTGGGAGCTTGGAAGTCGTATGCAGCGTAAAGAACGGGACATGCCCTTGCGAGCCAGTGCGATTCGATCTCCGAGCGGCAACTTGCTCTGAGAGGCAAACTCTGGAGATGGTGTGAATCTTGCCACCAGTTCCTCCCACCTATGCAATCAGGCAGTGCAAGAGAGGTAGAAGGCGAACACGTGCCTGTGTTGATCCAAGCAGCTTTTCAAGAGGACAGAGCAAGTCCATACCATGCCCGTGGCAAACCTCGAGGTGATCTCACTGAGTTGCTTGACTTTGCGGCTTGGTCCCGGGGCCTTTTGAACTTCTCCGTTGTAGAGAACCTGAGACGCACTTGTCTGTCCTTCTCACGATGCTAAAGCGGAAAACAACTCAGCGGCCGAGCTCGGATGAACAACTTGCGAGTCTTTTTGTGCCGATACCTTGTGGCTGCATGTGGCCGCTGTCAGGTCCAAAAAAAAAGACGATTTCGAAGACGGGAAGGTTGAGCCGTTGAGCCCCTGGCAACTCATGGATGAGTGCCGAGAGATAAGGAGGTCGCCTGCCAGAAATGGCGTAGTTTTGGCACCCGAAAGAAGAGTCTGGCTCCCCTTGCAAACACATGGCCCGGAGTCCTTGACGCGGCTTTGGTGAGGTTGTAAATCACAAGTAGAGGCACGATGTTCGTGTCACTCATCACGGTGATGGTTCTCAGGGCAATGCTCGATGAACTTGTAAGCCTCTACCGCTTGCTAAGGGTTAGTAACATGAACACAGGGCAAGCCTTGTCCTGTGATCTACGGTTCTTTCAGAAGGTATCAGTGGCCCTGCATGCACATGGATCTTCTTGACAGCAACGACTTCGTCGAGATGCAGCCGTGGAGATCCACGGACTCGGGCGGCACCAGCCTTCCATGTGCGGGCCCTGTGCTCTCGCCACGCCCACGAGGCTCTGATTTTTTCCATGTCTGCTTCTCCCGTCTTTTTCCAATGCAACAGGTCTTTGGCCGAGCACAGCTTTGGTGCTCTTTCTTGGCATTTCCGTGGCTACCGATTCTCGGAGGCCATAATCATTGTCCGGGCACGGAGCGACCTTAGAGCGGGTGAGGGATGCGTGCAAGTTTTCCGTTCAGAAGCATAGCGTGGCATGACAAACTGGCACCATGATTCCGGCCACGGCGTGTTCCGAGCTCAAGAGGATGTGACTTCAGGGTTTAGGGTAGATCGGCTTCGAATGAGTCTCTAGTGATTCGAGCGTGCCTACTCACGCGGCGGCAGGGAATTTGTATGCATTTGTGCGCGAGGGCTTCGCACGAACTGAAACACGAAGCATGTCAATGTTCTTTCTCTTCCCTGTTTCATCCCTTTTCGACGCCACATTAAAGATTTGCGGGCAGCTGGCACGTGACTTCGCGGATGCGAGCTCTGAGTCGTCATGCCCCAGCCGCTCAAATCGTTCTTCGACCTGCGAGCAAGTATCAACCCAAGTTGCAGTTTACGAAAGCGGCACAAAAATTTGGTCTGCAGTTGAGGATGGACTGCAGAGAAGCCGCTTTTGAGCGGGGGTGTGGCACTGCTGCAGCTCTTCCACCAGGGCCTCCGCAGCACTGGACCGAGAACACCGATCATTATTGCCTTCATTGGGGCTGGGGATAGCTTGACGTCTTTCACCATGCGGACCATGGCAGCAGTTGCCGGCACTCTGCACTGCAGACTCTGTCACGTTTCCCACGTGACATCCCGGCCCCGTCGAGCGGACCGGGCGGCAAGACGCTCCCACTTTGGCATACCATGGTGGTGCACTGATATCGAAGAATAGAAACTGTTTCTCCTGGTCACCGGGCCTCTTGCAGCGATTAGAGAACGATTTTACACATGTTCAGATGGCTCAAAGCCTCGGCCTCGATTCCCGTGTCCTGCAGGTTGCGGCAAGCTACGTGGGAGGGGGGGGGGTGTTGCAAACGGCTCGTGCGGGCCAGGGCGAAAAATGCCTGTGCAACTAGAGTTGACCATCATGCCTGGGACGACAAACTATCTAGATGGAGGCTCGTGATGATGTCATGGTCACCAAAATGACGCTTTTTCGTAACGATCTCGATGATGATGACGATGATGGTCATTGTTCGCATCCTGAGCAGCAGCATGATTCGAAGACCGGCCTCTGCCATGCTTCTTGCGTCGGCCTCACCGACTGCACGCCGCAGAGGCTCCTGGTGGAAAGGGCTGAATTACTAGAGCTGCCAGCTTCGTCCTGCATGCCGTCTAATCATCCACACTAGAGATGGTGCTGCAGGGCAGCCTGCCAGAAGGAGTGAGCAAACTTTGGTGCACGGCAACGCCCATCACGAGGCTTGTAAATCTAAGCGCTCTAAAAAGTCGAATGGAAACCTCTCGTCCCCAAAGTCGTGCTTATGCTGAGTGAAGGCAAGAGTTCTCAACTAGCACCGCCCTTGCCGAAATGTGCTGAAGCTTTCCTGGTGATATCCTGGCGACAAGCCCTGTTGGTACGAAAGGGTTCCAGTCCTGCAGCATCTCATCCTGGGGCGGAAGCAGGACGGCGTAGGCATCAAGATCCCGAAGACGCCTGGCTGCAGGAGCCGCGCTTGCGGGGTAAGCAGCCATAGTTCCACAGCGTTGCAGGCGGGTGCCTCAATGCTCGTTCCGCCTGGGCTCTGTGCCGGCCAGGGACCTTCTTGGCTTGCACAAGGGCTGTCTGCGACATGAGACATGTGTCTTTGGCCCTGCCTGGCCAGAAGTACAGCGCCAAAGGTCCGAGTAGGCAGCCAGCACCTCGCGCCAGACGTAAGATTTCCACTGACTCCCAAAGCTGTGACGCAAGCTTCGATGATTTTGCTCGATTTTGCGCTGCTCCCAGATTTCGCGTTGAAGGTAAGCCAGAACATACAAGCAACGATCATGTTTTGGTTTGTTTTGCATTCGGGGGTTAAGCTGTCCAGGTTGTTGGAGTCAAGTTTTGATCTAGGTGGGCACATCGTCACCTCAAAAGCAACTGCAAAACATGGTTGACAAACGAGCACCCCAAATACCTGTATTTTGGACTCAAGATCTCCAGGGTCATAGACACAAAAACTGCGCCTATGCCATGAATTCGTCAGATACCGTACGCAATACATCGCAATGGTGGAAAATAGCACTTCGTGATGCACACGCGACACGCGACATCTTTCGTTAGTCCTTGGGGTAGTCGCACCATCTCTGTGGTGCATCCCGGGATTCTGCAGCATCGGTGTCTCGCGCGACTTGGGGGCTCAGGATGCCAGCTCTGACGCTCCCAGCGTCAGGCCCTTAATGACGGAGCGACCTGCCCAAACTGTGTCTCCGACGCTCATTACAGCACCTGTCCTACAAAAGAGTGCAGAGCAGGGCACATGAGACGAAACCGTGGTTCTCCTTGTGCCTTGTGTTTGCTTCGATCTGTGTGCCGCTACTCCCTCATGCGCATCTCTCTCACATGCTGAGCTTGAGCGCGGTCTGCTGCCAACCACCATGTTAGAACTTGTTCAGGGTCTGGTGTGATGATTGGCGGACGGTTACACGCCCCAATCTAAACCTGTTGGCAAGCTAGGTGGAGGGGCGGCGGAAAAATCGGTAACCAGAACGGCCGAATCAGACATCAGCCATGATTCAGAAACCAGCCGTGAAATTGAAACTAGAACCGCTGAGTCGGACCACAACGTCTGACTCACAAACCAGACGCATCCTTCGAATGGAGCAATCATGGTTGGCCCATGGATGCCCCCTTCTCCGCACGCATTCGACCGTGGACGTCATCATGGTTGTTGCATGGATACTCTTTTGTCAGAATGCATCAGACCATGCGTTATCGTGTCCCCCACCTGGGTGCTTTCTTGTCAGCTTGCATCAGACCATGGACGTCATCAGGGTTGGGCCATGGATGCTCTGGGCTCAGAACGCATTAGACCATGGACGTCATCAGTTGGGCCGTGGATGCTCTGTGCTCAGAACGCATTAGTAGACCATGCCTGTATCATGGTTGGGCCATGAATGCTCTCTCCTCACCACCGCAACATTGCTTCCAAACTCCCGCGCCAGTTTCCAAACTCCAGTTTCTGATACGCGCCTTCAGTTTCTGATGCACGCTGGTTTCTGACACACGCTGGTTTCTGATGGGTCCAAAATATGGCCGAACAAGTATGCTAAGTCTGTGGAATGACACAATATGACCATGTTCTGAAAAGGCACCGCTAACCATTCCAGGCCTTCCCCTCGTTGGCTGCTAGAAGCTCCCCATCCCAAACCCACGCAAACTGAGGGTGTTCGCTCTCCGTACGCAACGAAGCATTTGCCAAAGTGGTGCACCTCTCTTGCCAGGGGCAATGGAATAGCTGCGGCCGCATCCTTCCGCCAGCCCTTCCTTTCCAACTCCATCTCTTCCTGGAACTGGTTCCACTGTGACTTCAGCGCATCGTCGACCTCGTCTCAACATTGTCTACCCCTTAGCAGAGGCTGACATGGTTTGTTTTGGTTTAGAGTGTCAGGCCGGGGGGGGGGGCTAGACAAGGACATGGAAGTGACATAATACGCAAGACTGCAGCGATAGGTTCAGATCCTGTCGACATACCAATATATCCGGTACCGCCTATACCACCAACTGCTTCCTGCTTCCAGGCTGCAAAGCACCCCGCTTGTTTATTCCTAATCGCGTACAGAGGGAAGTTCATCAGTGCAACCATTCGGCCTGCTTGTGGACAAAGTCCTTTGCTCCTTGTGCGTAGCGCTCCTCGTGAGGCCGCAACGTAGGAAAAAGCGTAGGCTGTAACAAACCAGCTCCCCTGCTGCGACACGAAATCTCAATTGAGGCCCTGTCGGCTTCTTTGGCACGTGCGTCCGCATCGCCATGCTTGGCTTCGGCCACGTTGTGGTTTTGCTGTGCCTGATCGAATCAGGTTGAAGCAGAAATAGCAGAAATTTATACTGTTGCGACGGCTTCTGTACACACGGCAGTAGCAGCCGCGACAATGACATACAACGACTCGAGCAAGTGCCGAGTGATGTCACGTTGGGACAGGCTCTCTTGCACACTGTCTTCTCGAGCATTCGTATTCTTAAGTTCGTAGTTTTGACTAAAGACAGGCGGCCTCAAGAAGCTCCTTGCGGAGCTGCTTGGTGACAGCCGCTTCGGCAGCCAGCTGACGCCGAAGCATTGCCTCGAGACAGAGATTTCGACTACGTGCGAGGATTGCTGGACAGTCTGTAATGGTGTCGGCAGGGTGTGCACCGGAAGGACACCAACGCCATGGTTACATGCGGCAACGTATACAGTCTCCTGGTGGGTCCTATGTCAACACCAGCACGCAATCCCAAACAGGATTGAGAAAAGGCGCACAGTGACTGAACTGCTCGGAAGTAGCACCCCACAGCTGCCTGCAGCCACTTTTGCATTGATGGCACGTGTTTTGTTTGGCTCTCCCAATCGTGCTTGCAGTCGTTGCACCGCACTCTCAGGATGGGCGCCTGAGTTGGAGCTCTTGGCCGTATCGATGCCAAAGCTGCGTGTCCGTCGCGGACTGCAGGGGCACACGAAGGCATGAACTTAAGCAGCTCTCAGTCAACCTCAAGGTGCTCGCAGTGGCAGGAAGGTCCGACGGTGAGGGGGTGCAATCCTTTCTCAGAAAGAAGACTCACGTGTGGCTGCCAGGGGCCACCCGGCCTGGAAGGTTCGCTGCATGCTCTCCAGCTCTTTGGCCAGTCGCTCTCGCTCGCGGTTGGTGCTGCTCAGGGCTGTGAGAAGATCAGAAACCTGCACCTCATAACCTCAGTTCATGAGACGAAACTTCCAGGCAAGACTTGTCCGCGAGTTCGGTGCTGCTACACACAATTCATCGTCTGGGGCATGCTTACTGCTTGATCCCGAAAGCGGTTGACTTTATCAAGATCTTCAAGATCGCAAAGGTCAACGTGGGGAACCTAGTTGTGGCCGAAAGCTGCCACACCTTCTGCCCCAAGATATGTTCCCACTGCGCTGCACGGTTTCTTCATCGAGTGTTCGAGCAAACCAGGGTCCAATTTTGGATACAACGAGTTGGAATCCAAACCTACGTGGCATCCTCACCTCGCAAGTGTTAACCTCCAAATCTGCAAGGGACCGATATTTAGACTTCGGCTCCATGCTGGGTTTGAGCAACGAAGACGCGACCTTGTCTCGAGAACAACTCAGGTTTCGTGTCCCGTCTGAGTCGCTCCTCGAGAAATCCAAAGGTTTCATTTCTGGCGCAGTGAGGAGATCAGGCCACCACATTACATGCAAGCTGCCAAGAGTTGAACTGTCTGCTGTCCGGCGCACGTCCAAGATCTTTCCTGGGCTGTGCAACCACAAACACCACATCGAAAGCCTGATCTCTAGCCCTCTAGGTCCAATAACATTGAGCCTAAGTTGCGAAATGATTCTTCCCATAAACTCTGCCAGTGACGTGCTGCACGTTCTGCGTGCTCAGCGCGGTTGTGCAAACCACCTGCAGAGAATGCATCGTGTCTTTGCACCGGCTTGAAAACTATCACAAACGTGCGCATGGCAGCAAGTTGAAGGTGAAGCTTTGCTTTGACAGCATTTTGAACTTATTCTTTGCGCATGTCTTTCATTTGGGTGTCTCCCGCTTCTTTGTTATGCTTACGATTTGCGCCGAGGCACCCAAGCAGCGAAGGAAGGCCCGCAACTTCTCCATGCCCTGCCTGTTCCAAATGTAGCGTTGTTTGCTCAGCATGCCCCGGCACTAGTGCACCAAAGGTTTTCGTGTGAATTCATAGATTTGGCACACTTAGCCTTCCCGAAGCCCACGAGCACCAAGTCGCAACGGATTTGGCAGTACTCAATCCCTGCTTCATCCTTTCCAAGAAGTACACGATCGTGGTAAGATGAGGTGTGTAATGCCCTATGCGACTTGTTCACTAGATGTTGGCTTGCAACCTCGGCTGCCTGGTCTTCCAAAGTGAAGTTCAAAGTGCAAAGCACCCCTCAAACTCCCGACTTTCATACTGCTGAGGAGATCCTTCGATCTTTTCAAAATGCAGTCTTAGATGAAATCCTGGCGAAGTAGTGACCCACGAAGCTTCTGGCTTTCAAGAGAGTGCTGCTGGGATGGATGGGCTAACTACCAAACAAGTGCCTGACAAAGAATTTGAATGGCAACACGACCCCTAAAGCCAGAACAGACATTGTGCGGCTGCGCTTCCAGATTTTAACGGGGTTGTGCTGGTGGCATAACTACTGGGCCAACTAACAGTGATCTAGCTGAAACGGCTGCCCGCAGTGGGTGCAAAAGCACAAATGGGGTCGGACTGGACGTCAAAAGACGTGACCAAGGCACGGGTTGGGCTATGTCTCCCGGTCGACTGCGCAACACTCCTCGCCCCGAGGACGACGGCTCCACGGCTGTCGCGGCCAAGTTGCTGTCCCGCAATGTCTGCGGTTCGAACAAAGACTCCAAGGTGCCTGCAGCGACAAAGAAAAACGTGGCATGTACAGCCGGCGAGGCCCGTCTACGAGAGGCATCAGATTCCGAAGTCAAGCTGCGGCTCGAGAAGGGTGATGCATGAGGCACTGCACTCCTGGGAGAAATGCAGGAGGAAACGAGCCACATATTCCGCATGTGCTATTCTGTTGCTATCCTGCGGCCAAGGCTCCTCCGAAATCACCTCCCAGAGAGGGTACATTGCAGATGGGATATCCGGCATAGTCAGGGTCGGCATAGCCAGATGCGCGAACAGACACGATCTGTCCAACTGAATGACTACTATTGAAAACTGAGTACTTCTCTCAGCTGACCGATCATCTCTTTCAAAGCTGGAGCCAGGCATGGCTTCGTACGCTTCTGCTGGAGCTCTCAGCTTGAAAATGCCGGCAGGGAAACATCAATCAATTGAGATCTGAGCGTTGTGATCGTGGGTGGGTCAAAAGCACATACTTTCGTGCCTTGAGCTGGTCAGCGATGACGGCCAGGAAATAGCCTTCTGCTAATAGGTTCTATCAAGACTTCGGCCCTGTTGGCACTACCGAATGCAAGAACCACTCATGGAGCTGCGCGGCATGAATGGTAAGAGTCGCTAAGCAAGCGGCCGTAGTACAAAGAAGCGAACTCCTCGAAGCGTCCGGGTTTGGATCGCCTCAGGCAAGAAAGCCGATCAAGGCTGAGGTGTGCGAAAGCCGTCCAGTTCCTCTTGGTGCGCTGCCAATAATCCAGCACCCATCTGAGATCTTTGGTCTCGTTTCGATCGAGGTCCCCAAACAGCCCAGACCTGAAACGCCACAGACCCTCCGGCTAACCATGCCGAGAAAGAAGAATGTGAAGACGCATGTAGGATATTCGAGACTCTTACGTCCACACTTAGTCACAAAGCTTCTCCACGAGAAGTTGTTCACACAAGCACTGAAGCTGTGGCTCTCCCGGCAGTTTGGCAGCCTCATCCTCGGCAAAAGGTTCAGTTGTCATGCATTGCACCACGCATGTCGGTCGTACCGGCTGCAATTAAACTACGACTGCTTACTACAACTCCTACACATCTCCACCAAAAACGGTGGTTATGACTATTAACTATGACGACAGTCGTCGTCATGGTCGTAAAGTAGAATACGGTTGGGCAGGTCAGGTAGCAGTAGCAGTGCAGTAGCAATGGTAGAGCAGCAGCAGCAGCAGCAGCAGCGGCAGCTTTAGCAGCGGCAGCTTTAGCAGCGGCAGCAGCAGCAGTAGCTTTAGCAGCAGCAGAAGGAGTAGTAGTAGTCGTCGTCGTAGTAGGAGCAGTGTCAACACCACCAGTACAGTAGTAGTACTCGTCATCGTCGCAGCAGCAGCAGCAGTAGCAGTAGTCGTCGTAGTAGCAACGGTAACGGCAGCGGCAGTGCTAGTGGTACCTTGTAGTGGAGAAGCTGATAGGAGCACAAGAGGGTAGTATCAAGTAGTAGCTAGATGTAGCTCGTAGCAATAGTAGCTAGGTAGTAGATGCAGAATGTAGTTAATACTGTAGTAGGATATTTTGAATTAGTGTCGGTGGATTTAGTCGTGGTTAGTGGTGCGGCTCGCAGTTACCAGTTAGTAGCAGTGACAGTAGCAGTAGCAGCAGAAGTAGTACTCCTCGTGGTAGTGGAAGTGGGTAGCGGGCATTGTCGTGGTTGTGGCGGTACTAGAAAAATCATGAACAATCATCGTCGCAATTTTAGCCATAGAAGTAATTAGAACTACTACTCTCGTCAATTGTCCGCCACACCATGGCACCGATGTGTAGGACAAGTCCAAACCCTCCGCATCCATGTGCCGGATCAAGTCAGCTAAGACAGAAAGGCCCGAAGCGCTACTCAATCCAGTGGTCCCAACTGCAGCAGCCAGCGATAGAGATCCGGCTGCCGGGAGGCGGTGATCCCTGTGCTGTGGCCACGCACAGAACCCGTGAAACCCTCCTGGTCCTGGCTATATCGCGTGTATCGCACCACATCGCGAGAGTTTGTCTCCTTCAGACGCTTCACCAGCTTGTCGCTGCAGCTCACTGGAAAGATAACATCATCGGCGGAGTGGAAAACCCAAACAGGAATGTCCTTCAGCCGCTCCAGAGCTAAACGTGGCAGCTCGCCAGTGAAGCCGTAGGCTGCTACAACGCAGCCTGCAAAGCGCCTTGTGCTGGCCAGCTCCATGACTTCGGTAGCTCCATCGCTGAAACCGAAGAGAAATAGCCGCTTGGGGTCCACGGCTGGCACGCCTGCAGCTCTTCCCGCGTCACTGCAAGCCCAAGCGATGAATTGAAGCATCTTCTTGCGTGGTTCTTCGTAGAAGCTTTTCTTACCGGCAGCATAAGGCGCTAGCACAGCGAAGTTCTCTGTGAGATCCGCTGGTGCGATGCCCTCGGCAATGAGGCTTGGAGCGAGGCCGCCATGCTCCCCTCGGATGTTGGCAAGGTCGGTTGCATCCTTGTCGTTACGGCCAGCACCAGGCAGGACCACCAGCAGTGGCAGCGGTCCTTTGACATCCCGTGGGCTGTAGGCCAAAGCACTGTAAGTCTCTGGGTCTCTGACGGTCACCAGCTGACCCTGACGGCTCTGAGACTCTGCTGTTGCAGGGTAAGGCGGTGCCGCTGCCCCAAACGCAATGCTGGCAGCGGCCTGGCGTCTCCCTCCGGCCTGACACTTCGGAATGTCGTCATGCCCGGCTCGAGCCCGGCACCGAGCAGCTCTCTGCCTGAATCTCTGGTAGGCAATCAGTCCCAGGAGCCCGCTGAACCAGGGAGAAGCTCCTGCAAGCAGGGCCCGGATCTCAGAAATTTCAGTGAAAACCCTGCAAGGAGAGGCGACCGGCTGCCAGAGGCAGAGGACCGGAAGCGAAGGCGGAGCCAGTGCCATGGAAGCTGCACAGAGTTCCTTAAGCTTGTTGATACTGGTTTTGCCTTCCGCCTGGCTGGGAGTTGTTTTGATACTGAGAACTGGGCTCGGGCACGGAAAGTTGGGGCAAGGTGGGACGCTTTCCTGAGTGGTGCAGTGAGGCAATTTGACAATTTTACTTCGGCAGATCTCTTGGTCGACCCAGCAGAGCTGCAACTCAGCTCCGCATGCTTGCTTGCCCACGTGTGGTCAGATCATTACACGAAGATTGTAATGCCATGAACACCTACGGACTACGGACTTGGCGTGCAGGGCGGAATACAAGCGTCACTGACAGCCGAAAGAGTCGAAGATGCTAATTACGGGCATGAAAAGGCATGAATCGATGAAGCTCCCCGGTATATCATAGCGGAGGAACCAATAGCGTAAAAGACAGCAAACCCTTCTGAAGAAGGCCGCAGACTGGCACTACGAAACCTGCGTCTTATGCAAGATGCCCTGCTCGCAGAAAGCCGAGAGCTATGGGGTCCTTTAGGAATGATCAGCTACTTTCACAAACGACTCGTCTTCGGCCGGTAAACGCTTTCAGAGCATGGTGTCTTTCGCATCGGTGGTCCTTCCTTCACGCTTGTAGTCCACTGTCATGCTTCCGGGGCTGTTCTGGCCTTACGACTGTTGGGTGTTCATCTCCGATTGATCTTGCGGTGTTTTGAAAGACCATGGCTGGTCAATGCTTAAATCGAGTCAGCAAGCGCCCGCGGCCTCTGCGACCATGCGGTCTGAGTCTCTTTGGACGTCGGTTTACGACCTAATCCCACTTAAAATCTGAGCCGCCGGCCACAAACTCGGCAGGAACATCCTGCAGGATCTGAAGATCTCACACAACCGAGCTGGCCAGTGCCCCATGCCAGACTCTGAGCGAAGGAAGCATGGGAAGTCCTGAAGCCCAGTGCAGGCATGGACAATCACGCAGTCCACCACGGCAGCCAGGAATCGGGCAGCCTGCGACTTGTCACGACATGTCACGACTCACTTCGAACTTCGGCTTTGCACCAACTCTGGTGTGGTTGCATCTGTGCCCGAGCACAACATCCAGCCGTATAGCTGCGGCATGTTGCCATATGGCAGCCTCAATTCATGATGGCATGGGGTCAAAGGCTTGTTTTGGCATCCGCTGGCACCGTGGGTCGTCTGACGGCTGAGGACAGTGTTAAATCAAGTTCTGAAGAGAGAACAGGAGCAGTTGCTGGGCTCACAATGCAGTTCATCCACCATGGAACAAACTGCGCCGGCTAAAGAATGCCAAAGACGTGCCACCTCGTGCGGCACTTTCGAGTCCTGTGCACCCTGACTCGCTATTGCAAGGCTCTTTGGTTGTGTGCCCAGCCTGTCTTAGGATCGCCTCGCTTGCCCAGATTCACACTGTCCTCTTCACAGGTCCCAGGCGAAATCGCTGCAACCAGTGAAGAACGACAGGCTTCCTTGAAGCAGCGGAGAAGTCATGGAACGATGCATGGCATTGAGTGGAGGGGCTCTTGGAACGAGCCGTTTGCAAGTTGGCCGAGTGTCGTATTCTTGCTGCTCCGAAGGTCTTCAACGCCTGCGATGCCTCAGGGCTGTCCAGTCGACAAATTTTCAGTACAGCGTGGCATAGTCATTGTGTGGCAATGGGTAAAGATGAACAAAGCACGTATTCTGGCGCAGCTTAGCTCAAGTGCAATAACCCGGATGCCGCGAACCCTGCACGACTGTTGCCTGCCTTGCCATCAAGGCATCCGGCCAACTTTTCCAGCGCTGCTTTTGCGCCCTCCTGGCCACAATGTGCGACGCGGCCACTTTGCACAAGTGCCATCTGATTCTTCGGTGCGGGGCAAAAGCGACGTGCAGTGTCAAGCACGCCGTAGCACACCTCATCGCGGCTCTCAGCAGGCAAGGCAGCCGCCAAAGCACGCTCGCCGTCCTCTGCATCCTGACCCAATTTTCAATTCTAGACTATCGTATTTCCGCTACTGGTAGGAGCTAGGAGCTTGTGGCCTCCCAGGCGGCACTGCGCTGTGCCACGGCTGCAGCCACGTGCGCAGCAGCGACACTCACGGAGACTCCTTTTGCCTGTCGGCCGCTGTACAAAACGATCTTTGATCACAATGTCAATGGATGCTACGGATTTCAGGTCACGGGCCGCACCTCGAGCGTGCAGGCTGCAAGGAAGTGCCGCGCAGCCAGGACGGGCAGTCGGCCCGGGATAGCCGCATCGCCTGAGCAAGCAAGCGGCATCTTGTGACCCACAAAGTTGAAGCCGACTTGTAAACATCTGCCCCAAAGAGCCAAGCCAAGCAACCTGAAACGATCAGCACGGCGATACGTTCCGCTGCTGCTTTGAGCGGCTCAAAGCTCAAAGATCCAGAGCTCCTCAGTGCGCAAAGACTTGATGGCGAAATGCAAGATCCAGGCATTGATTGCAAGCACCACTATGTACAAGTACATGCAACATCGCTGTGAGCAACACCACTCCACTATCATGCTGCAAAGTCGCTGCGCATGTAACTTCGCCAAACTGGCAGCCAAGGCCAGTCCAGCAGCCTGCACCTGCTTTGAAGCTCGCGCAATTTATGGGGTTTCCGACAATAGGGGACCCTAATATAGTACCCTAAATAGTCGGATCCTTATTATAAGGACCCCAGAAAGAAGGTACCCTAATTTTCGGAAAGTCCCATATAGGTCTTCAAAGTAGCTTCATCAGGCTGCCGGACCTCGGCATCCTTGTCCTTCAAGAGCTGCGGCAGGCAGGACACCGACAAATCGTCCTCAGCTGGCGAAAACTAAACCGGTAGGGGCGGAAGCACCGAGGTTCGAAGCTTCGTTGCGTCGACTTCTTCTTGGTCATCTTGCTTCGGGGTCTCTGCAGGCTTCATCAAGGACTCTTCGGCTGGCTCCGCGAGGTTCGGCTGCTGTATCCAACAAATCCCTGGGGCCACAGGGAACACGGTGAAATGATATGAACTTATGATGATGCGGTGCGATTGCTTGACCTCCTCGCGGCTGGAAAAACTCAGGCCTGCTAGGGCGAAAGCTGCAAAGCTGCGCTGGGGACCCTTCTCGGTGACGGACGGCGATACCTTGTCGCCAACTTGACTCGTACACTGGTCCCGAAGCTTACATACTTGGCAGAATCCCCAGCATTCCGCAGCCGATCCCTCTTCACCGGCAAGGCATGAAGGCAGCAAATG
The DNA here is from genome assembly GCA_905231915.1 of Symbiodinium necroappetens. NCBI lineage: Eukaryota > Dinophyceae > Suessiales > Symbiodiniaceae > Symbiodinium > Symbiodinium necroappetens. The sequence goes on from CAJNJA010006031.1 coordinate 17,368, forward strand.
AGGCACCATTCAGATTTCAGTCCTGGCCTTCTCGTTGAATGCTTCCACGGCTTCTTCCGCTGGCATATGCCTCCTCAGCAAGATGCCCAGAGCCCAGCCGCAGGCCTTGGGCTTCACCGCATCTGAATGTCAACAGGCAGCCTACATCAAAAGGACCGCGAGTCACCTTGAATCGTCTCTGATTACACTCTCGCGCCTGCCGCTCATCAGCTGTAGCGTCGGCAGTGGAGCCACGGGAAACCACGGCATTCAAGGCCTTCTCCTGGCTACTGCCCACAATTGCAAGGAGTGCACGCACAGTCTGTGTCATTAATTAACTGGCAGGCCTTTACCTGCATGAATGGAATGCACGTAGGACGATGTATAAGACTCATGGAACGTCTTTCGTCATTTTTCGGCACATGCACCTGGACGGCCGCACTTGGACTCTGCTTCACATTGAGCAGCACCTGCCATCACCACGCTGTCCAAGCAGCTCGGGCGCTGGTGGCATGATGGGGGGAGCATGTGAAGCTTCAACATTCAGAACAGTCAGAGTCAAAGGGCCAATGATACAACTGGCCCAGGACTTTAGAGTCATGCAGGAACTAGGTAGCTAGATCATTCGTCTTTTCTCGGCTTGGTCGCCGAACAACTGCCATCAAAAATTCCTTGGCAGAAAAGCGTACTCTTGTGGAGCTTGCTTGCCTCACCCAGGGCGACGACGAGTGCAACTCGCGCAGCTGGGTCTGAGTTGCCGGGGAAAGCGCTGAGCCTTGCCATCTGCGCTACGTTCGACACTGTGCGCCTATCGCCACAAGGTGCATGACGAAGGCGCTCATTGATAAGCGGCTCGGTGCGCGCGGCCCTGACAGGTAGCAGGACATGTCATCATGCGAGACATTTTCCCCCAGGCACCAAAATTCCAGACACTTGCTTCCGACGACAGGCGAGTGAACAAGGTTTTGTTGAGCCGCTGTTTGCATCGCCAGCTTTTGCCAGGCCTTCGTGCCAGAAGTCCAAGGGACTCGGCGGCTTTGCGACGAACTGCCTGCCGCATTTTATGGAAACCCTCTGACTCTACCATCTACAATGACCCGGGCAGCGCCATGAATTTCATAAAATCTCAGGGTGACTGTGGACATGATTGCTGTGGAGCAGCATGCACATTCATGGGACGGCCAAGACACTTGCTGGGCAACTGCTCGCATTCACCCCAGCTCTCACTCTGAAGCTCTCACACATCACCGTGAGGCTGTCCTCTGAATTTGGTGGGTCTGTGAGACACTTCACGTAGGTTGTCTGCAGCTGCGGCAGGAAAGGCTTCAGCGTCTCACCTGCAGGATAAGGTGAGGTGTGATACTTACTTCACCATGCTGGCAAAGGCAAGCATGTTTCCGGTGGTGCCGGGAGAACTAGACTTGTAAACGAAGTTCGGGATTGTTGGATTCGAACGCTCCCACCTCCTCGGATAAGGAGGGCCTGCAAAGTGTCCACGATCGCCTTCTTGACATTGCCCGGGAACTTGTCACCGACAATGCGGATCAAGGGACCTGCTATTTTCAGCCCATGTTGAAGCCCTCGGCGGTACTTGCGGCCTGCGCCTCCCACCTGTGATCTTGACAGCATAGGGTGCCAATGCCTTTTCCGTTGTGTGGTTGACGAGTTCGCCAAGACCTTTCAGGCTTCTGCAGCGGTCCGTGCGATTCCGTGTTTCTACCAGGAACCACACCGAGATGTCACCTACATCCAGCCTTTTGCCGCCAACTCTCGAGCTTCCGCAGTCCCATACATCAGCCCATGCTGGTAGATGGGGTAGAGAGGCTCCAAGCCCTTGTGATCGCAAAGTCCTGCGGAAGCACTGCTCCCTTGGCAGGGTTTCGCATCCCGAGATTATTCAACTGAAGCTGGCAATTTCCACATGCTTTCGTGCTATGACAGACTTGCCCAGCAGCGCAGCACCTTGCCTTTTTGGCCTTCGCCTCGGTATCTGCCTTTCATGGATCCTTTCTTTCGCAGCCCTCCCGTCAACTCAGTAGGGCCAGTAGGGGAGGTAGAGACTTTGATGTATCATGGCCTTGCTTTTCTACAGCTCCGCTCGGCCTGGCCAGGTCTACAGCTCGCCTTGCTGAAGGTTCTTCGGAAGGTGTTCTAGTGCCCGCAGGACTGCTCATCCGAGAAGACTCCAAGTCCGTGGAAAACTCTTCTCACCACGGTCTTTCGTAGTGATGGTGCATCTCTTGTCTGGTCTTGTCGTGCGTGGAGCGACACAGACGACGTCTCTGCTTTGACTCTTGCTTTTCTGCCTCTGCCATTCTGTTCCTGTCCTCCTGTACCAGAAGCTCTCTCTTGGCCTCGGCCTTTTGTTGGGCAACCCGGACATCAAATGCGATCGCCTCGATTTCCTCACCGAGCTCTCCGGTCAGAAGTTCTGCTGGGATAAGGCACAGCAGATCTTCCGGAGGGACTTCATGGCCTGCATCCCGAAGCACTGCAGCCTGTGTCAGGATCTCCTCTTGTAGGAGATCTTGCAACAGGCCGTCCAAGGCACGACGGTAAACCTTCTGCACGAGGCTACATGACCTCACCGCCGTGCGCAAGTTGCCCAGGCTCGGGTGGTCTGCCTCCATGGCTGCTCGGAACCGTCGCCACTCGATGTCTGTCTGCAGACGCTCGGCCGGGGCAGGGCCCACGCATCGCGGCAGCGCCGAAGGCCTCCTCGCTGACGGCGCCAAGCTTGCCAAGCGCCGCACCATGCTGGCACCAAGCATGTTTCTTAAAAGCAGCCCTTCCGTTTCTTTGAGGTGAAGCACGCTGTTTCGTGGCCCTTCGATGAGGGCCAGGCTGATGTACTAGTCAGGGCACGCAACAACAAGATGTGAGATGGCAAAGTGGGTCTACGCCATGCTTCCGGAGCCGGAAAACCTCACAGCGCATGGCACAAGCCAGATGTCCCGGAGCTCTCTTAAAGCTCTCCACACTCAAGCCATCAGGCAGCGACTTCGGAGTCCATCGGAGTCCTGGAAGGAAGATGTCCGGGTCTTCCTTCTTGGTTTGGCTGTCTGTGATGAGGCTGAGGACGGCCGAGCGCACATCGTTCAAGTACGGGGCCAGCTCCTCCTTTTTGCCTCAGGCTTGATGCATACTAATGTATCGCGGCAGTGCTTCTCACAAATATCAGAGCAGGCACATTTCTTTGTGATGGCATTCAATGCTGCCATGGATGTAGCCAGAGCCTGACTTTGGAGTTCTTGCGTGCTGTTTGTCAGTCTGTCTGCCTTTCGGTCTGCCCACCTGCCTGTCTCTCTCAGTCTGTCTTTCTCTGCACATGTGTGCAGGTGGATGTCAGCAGCTACTGGCTGCGTCTCCGAGAAGGTCTGCTAAGCCTAAAAAAAGGGGGGATGCTACACACCTGAAAAGGCGGGCAACCAAGTGGTGCCTGTGAGAAACTCCCTTACGAGAAATCGGTGTTCATATATGATTTTTCCCCTCTCGCATGGCTGAGACATGGTTCAGGGCTCACGGGCTCTTTGTCTCTTCGTGTGACACTGTTGAGGTGATTGTCGTCGGACTCTTAGGCCAAATGTTTGCCTCTCGTTCTACAGCCATCCGTCCTTTCGAGCCTAGATGGTCCAGATTTCTGGAGTCTTGCGTTTTTGCATAACATTGTGGGGCTTCGACGCAAAAGGCCTGCGAGCTGTGCCATGTGCTGCACATGTGGAAGGACAGGTGTACCGGTGGGTAGGCCGTACGTGAGCGCATGTGGGAGTAAGCCGTGGGCCGCTGGAGGCCTGGCGGGCTGTTGTGCCGGTGGTGCGGGTGGGGTGAAGGGAAGGAACAAGAGAGGGGATTTCGAGCGACAGTAAAGTGCGCAAGCTCTCTCTCCAGCCTGTCATGCTTGCGAAATACGTCAGCTTAGATAGAGCCTCGTCATCCTCATCGGCTAGTGCCGATGGTAGAAGCGCTGGCAGTATGAGGCTCAGGACGGACACCACGTCTAGGCCTGATAGACAGGCCGTGAACAAGCAAAAAGCCCGCTCTGGCAATGGAACCCACTTTGCCCGAAACATGGCAGCTTTCATACCACAAAAGGAAATGGCTTCATAAAGCTTGGCTGGCTCACTGATGCCCAGAAGCTTTTCAATTCAAGCTCCTGTCAAGTGCAAGCATTGCAGTTGGGCGGCTAGTGTTCTCAAAGACGTGCTTCAGAAGTTGCGCTGCCACTCTGCGATGCGAGGCTTTCTTCTTGTCCTGCGCCATGCTGTGGCTCTAGAACTCCGCTAAATCTATGAAGGCTTCGATTGGATCGCAGCACGGAAGTTTGGTCATAGTCTCAGCAACGCCAGTGACAAGAAAACGTGGGCCAAAAGCCTGTTGCCGCACGTCTCCTGCATCGGCCCCTGCAGCTCCGTCATCAACAACGTCAAGCCGTCTTGTTGCACGGCGTCCATCACCCGCGTCGCAGACTCAATTGCTATCTCCTGCATCTCGGGCTGATCCTCGTCCTGAGCTGTATGGAGGTCAGGCAGTAGTAGCTAGCTACTTTCCGTTTTTGGCACGATGCCTTGCTGTGGTTTCAGGACGAGCAGCTTCGATGCTTGCCACTTTGATGAAGACGGGCATCACGTCCGACAGGTGTGCTTGGCAAGCGATACTCATCTGTTACTGTCAATCCCTGCTGTGCGCAGCATAGCAGATCATTTCTGGTCAAGAGTCTGTGGATTGTGTGGCTGTCAGGAATCACTGCGACAGAGGCCAGCCCTTGCACCTAGCAGGCATCTGGGGCACCAGTTCACTCGCTGTTGGACTTGATGCTCTAGAGGTGAAGTTTCCGTGCCTGGAACCTGGTCCAACCGTCTTCTGCAGGAGAGGTCAAGCGACTGAGGACCAGGTCCTTCACTGCTCCTGTCCGAGACCAAAAGCGGCTCAGCTAGTCCTGGCCGGGCCGGGCGGGCCTGGCTGCTTCTTCATCAGCTGCTCCAGTCCGAGCACGAAGAGGTCGCCTTCTTCAACAACCTGGCTGAAAGCAGAATAATCTCCGTGTGCGGTAGCCTCCAAGCGATGGTGCCATCATGCCTTTTCTATACTTACTTTCCTTCGCGAGCGGAACCCAGCCTCCTCCATGAGCTGATCAAGCAGCCATTCCACGATCTCGTTCGTTGCGCGTGCACCGACTGCGCTGTGAAGCAAGGCCACAACCTCCGTTGTGGGACTGACACAGCGCAGTAGCAGTTGTCAAAGGCCGGTTGCTGGTGCGTCTGACACGTAGTGACGTAGTTGCATAGAGGGCACAGTGCTTGCTTGAAGCCTCACGGCTTCATCATCATCAATCAGGGCTTGTTGAATCGCGGGGATAAGCTGCTCCAAATACGTCGTGAGCAACTCCTGCACAGCTCGGCTTCCCTTTGCATTCGTCCCTAACAAACCCCGAGAAGCCACAACAGGAGCATTCAACAATCCTTCGTGGTGGCATTGATGAGCTCGGCCAGCCCCAGACACACACCCTCCCGCACATGCGTGTCACCTGCAAGGACTGCACCACTAGACAGAGGTAGTCCGTCAAAGAGACGTGGACGGAGAGAGTGTCAGAGAGAGCGAGGCAGAGGAACAGATGGACAGCGACACGCAGACGCACAGACAGAGAGGGAGCCACCTGTCTTGCCAGACAACCGTGCTGTCCATGCAAACGCAGGACCTGTCTTGCGAAACCGCATTTTACCAACAGCTGCTTGTAGCCTTCCGAAAGCGTCTCCATGAAAATTGGCATCAGCTCCGGCATAACGCGCTCTCCTTGTTGGGACCAACGTCCGCTCGAGCTGCACATGCTACAGCGAAGCTAAAGCACTTCTAAAGTCAAGAGCACAAAGCCGAGGATCCGAGTTTGCCAACCAGGTCACCAACGCAGCGAGCTGCGACTCGCTGCCGTTCACGATTTGTAGAGGCAAGGTTGGCCTGAGTGGCAGTCTCACAGATCTCTCTCGAAAAAGCCCAGAACGGTTTGGCGAACACATTCTGGCAAGAACGAAGACCACGCACAAGACCAGCTGCGTCTCTTTCCGTCTAGCCAGCACACCTTAAATTTCTTAAAACTGAACCGAGGCTCGATCAAGCGCGTCATCAACGTAGGCAGCAACTCTTTCAGAGTTCTTGGTGGATTCTGCACAACGGCCTTCCACACCTGCTGGCATGCCTGCTTGACCATGACATTCCTGAGGAGAAGCACGCTCAAGCTGACGGCAATAGACTCATGACATCTCATGACGTCTGAAGTTTGGTTCCGCAGACACGGGCAAACACAGGTGAGACCCGCAGGCATGCCACGCTATTGGCAGAATTGATTCCAGGGTTCTCGTCGCTGCGCACGATGTACAAAGAAGCCAGCATGTGACATCGCCATTCTTTGGGCAGCGCCTCGACCTCACAAGTAGGCAAATGTACCGAGAGGCAGAGCGGCAGCGGTTTATTTTAGTGGCAATGTGAGACCCCATCTACTTTGTTGTTCATCATCATCTGCGAAACAAGCTCAGCAGATGCGGTGTTCAAAAGATAATGACTGGACACTGGAAATGACTGGAAGTCAGCATTCCTACGTGCCTGCATCAGCTCGGCACTGTTGGTCGGAATGCGGTGTGCTCGCAGGATCTGCTGAATCCTTACTTCTCATGGCGGTGGCTGCTAGGCTGCTGGGCGACTTCATGTTCATTTGGTTTTCCAACTTTTCCAGACCAGCAGCAACTGCCCCATCAATTGAATGGCTCCGTGTCGCACACGCCAGTCTACGACAAAGACCCCCTGCAAGTGCATGAGGAATTGGGCAGTCTGAGGGGACATCTTGCTATCTGGTATTTCTGTTCGGCCACCTCCTCCAGTGGCGGCAGCAGAAGTGCAGTATGGGACGAGCCGAAGTGTCTGATGATTACCTGCGCTGCCTGCCGGTTCAATGTCGGTGGCATGTAATTACAGGCCAAAAACTTTTTACATCGTGCACTCTGGGCTGCGGTGCTTGTCAAGCAGCTGAGATCGAGAGTCGAGAGTTTGGGCATCAGCAGCTGAGCATGTATGAGCACGGCTTGCCTTTAAAGCAGTATCTCGCACAGATGCAGTGTCGTCAGACATGCCATCCAGAAGCGTTGTGAGGACCTCTTCCAGGTATGGCCTGCATGCCGACGGTCAGGCAGTGGTGCGAAGCCTGTTTCTCCCTGCATACAAGCCGCTCGAAACTGCTTCCCATGGCCGGCGGAAGGTACTCGAACAATCCCAAGTAACCTCACAAGAGGCGATCTGACGACAAGTATTGTCATGATGCGCAGCATTTTTTGGTATCACGTAGATTCACGAGTCAGCCAGGTACGTCGACAAACATCGACTGCTTGCATCCTGAACACCCTCTCGCGCCAGTGGTTCTGCATCCTTCGACAATGCAAGGAACCTGTTCTTTGCAATGCCTCTGCGGCTTCTCGGGCGTTGCGGAGGCACTAGTGAGTACTCTACTCAGTGACAGTGGGGGATGCCGACACGGTCCTTGTCGCTCGCATTCAAGAGGATGTCCGGCAAAAGCCTGGGTTGACTACGATGTACTTGCAGTTCTTGCGGCAACATCACCGTACAGCACATTGCCTGACAGCTACTTCGCCGGCCCCTGCACAGCTGAGAGACTCCTGCACCCGCTCCGGACCTTTCGCCATCAGAACCTGCGTGGTCACACGTAACTTTGCTCGTGAAGGCATGCTGATCAAAATATCTGGCGGGCCTCGGAGAGTCCATGTGCAGCTCCAGTGCGCTCCACATTGGACTCTGGCGACTTCAGCATTTCAAAGAGCCACGGCATGACATCGCCTCGTTTTGCCACATGGACAAACCCTCACAGCTTTTGTGGGAGATGTCTGCAGCAAAAAAGCCAAGCATGTCCTCCGGCAAGACCTGGGCCAGTATGCCGAAAGCCTTCGCAGAGGTGGCCCGCCTTATTGCACAAAGCGTCGGGCGCGCACACCCAAGCCTTCAGGGCTGTCAGAATGCCAAGTCCAAGGAGCACATCTGGAATGGGATCAACTAGGGTGAGCTTCAGCTGAGGTAGAAGAAGCGGAAGGTAAGGCTGTATGTCCTTCGGATCCTGCCAGCGGCTCGAAGAAGAGCATGAGTAAAGCGCATTGAAACCGAAACCCGGGAACTTCGTGAAAGACTAAGAATGCACGCGGGGACAGTGGTTTCCACGAATAGGCGCAGACCGGGTTTGGGTTGGGTGGGCGACCCACCAGCAACAACTGATATTGTCTCGGTGGTGCTGCCAAGCTAACTTCCTCGCGGCGACTTTGGGCACCTTGAAATACCTACTACCTATGATAATCTGCTATGTTGATGTATATGCATCTACACGCATGGGTGATCGACAAGACACCGTTTGGGCTTCCCAGCACATTTTGTCGATTCACCGGCGGTCGTTCCGCGAATGTTTGTAAACTTCCGGCCGACTTTAGTGCATGCTTTGCAGGTAGCGAAGCCAACAAGCAGGCGATCTAGTCGTCCTTGATCAGCATTACCATGGAGCCCACAATCTGCGCCCCTTTCCGCTTCATCTCCGCAGAGCGCTCTTTGAGGGCTCGCTGAATGACGGGGCATACCTCTCCAGCTGGCTGCTACAAGTCGGGGACAGGCAAAGGCATGGCCAAAGTTTCAAGTCTTTAACCTGAAGCCATGATGCAAGGGAAAGAGACGGGGCATCGACATGCGTTGCGAAGGAAGTACCCAGAAGCTTGTCCAGCACATCGCGGGTGATGTGCTCATACCTTGTCTGGTGTAAGAAGCATTGAGTTTGGCAGGCACCTGTGCCCTATGCCTCTCCTAATTGACTATCCTTTCTTGAGCTGTGACGCTGTGCTCCATCTGTCAGCGCCGAGATCAGCTCCGGTGCAATGGCCCTCAGTTCTGGACCTGAGTTTTCGAATGTCTCTTCCGCGACATGCAGAACTCACTGTACTTGAAGACCATGTATCTCAAGGCTCAACCCACCCTTTTGTTGCGACTACTGCAGCTGCTGCTCTGCTCCCACTTCTACTCCTACATCCACATTCTTTCGTGTTCGCCTTCGCTCCATCTTTTTCTGTCTTCTGTTGTTCGCGTCGCCTTCTTGGGATTCTTGAATGATTTGCAGGTGACGGTCGGCGTTCATGCCCTGGTATCACTTCTTAGGCTTTTGGGGAGGCCTCTACGCCCTTCTTAGCAGCATCTGCCCAAGATGTTGCAACATACGTTGGCCGGGGTGCTTGCAGGGTCAAGGGTCGGGAGCATTGTTCTATGTTGCTTCCATTTGCTTCCAATATGCTTCCACTGAATTTCGCGTCGATCTTTGAAGCCTTAAAGCAGGGCACCTGCTGTCATCGACAGCCAGAGTGAAGTTCGTTGGTGGCGGAGGTTTGTAGGGTCATGCGACGCGGTTGGCTCGAGAGAGCTAGCGAATATCTCAAACACAATGACTCAAGCTCTGGAGCCATGTCGAACTGCACAACACCAGCCGACTGTGCAAAACCAAACGGCTCTAGGCAGCCGGCTCTTGATGATGTTGGCAATCTTGTTGAAAGCTTCGCGGGCAGCTTCTTTCACCTGCTTGCATGCTATTCACGCCAATGCGATGCTACCTGAAGCCACACTCTTGCTGGCCTTCGCGTGCTCGTCGTTGATGACGTTGCAAAGCGCAGGCACCACCTCCCGGAGTAGGAAAACAGAAGCAGGGCCCGTACGTACGTGCACTGCTGGCCCTGTCAACTGATGACATGTTGCATGCTTTATGACGGGGTCGGCAGGTGCCTGTGGCAAACAGGCTCCCAACCGCTCTCTGGCACAGCTTGTCATTGATGCCAGTAGTTCGATGCTGCCAAGCTTTGTGCGCCACCTCACGTGCACAGGTGGGCGCACCAGGCTACCCTAAACCGAAACCCTACATCTCAATCCATCCCGACATACGAGGGCCGTTCGGTTTTGCTACGTGCCGCCCAGCTACGGCGAGTTGCGGTCCTCGATCGGAGCCAGTAGTGGTTTCAGCACCTAGCGCTCTTCATGCAAAGTCTGGTCAAATCAAACTGCCGCTCTTTCGGGTAGCACACTCTAAGGGCCTGCTTCACGCCTGGCCCACTGATTTGTGACATCATAGCATTCGCAGCCACCTGGGACATGCCAAGGACCGACCCTAACATCACTAAAGAACAATCATGGGCACACCGCCAAGCTTCGGACTTGTGATGCTTTGCGCACGGTCTGCTGTGAGTCCGAGAAAGCCTGACAGGCAGTGCTCACCAGACCAGGCCTCTCGCAAAGAGAGGACCCCACCCTCTGCAGCATGGGCAGTGACATCACAGTGTAGGGGTCAAAGAGGCGGCCTGGCTGTTGCGACACGAATCATGCACCCTTCCCATGGTCCGGGCCAGCCGAGTCCCGCACCTAGATTCACGGCCAAGCCCTCCAAACAAAGGACAGCGCCCTCGCGCACAGCTGCACTCTTTTTGTCCTGCCAGCAATTCTGCTAGGCCCGTACTGCCTTCAATGTCTTCCAAAAGCTGGTGCTGGAGCACATGGAAACAAGCTCCTCTGCAACATCCTCGATCCGCTTCAAAACCTGGTACTGCGACACAGCCTGGATACTCAAACCTGGCAGGCTCAAAACTTCGGCCTCCGTTCTGCAAGAGCAGCTAATTGCATGAGCCTTTGACAGTAGCCCCAAGACCCATGGCTGCTCCACGACGGGTTACCTTAGCCGTGTGAAACCTACTCAGACTGAGTAACTCAGTTCCATGCATCCACCTGCAATCGATTTTAGTATATTTTAGTGGTATGAACCGTTGCAACGTGCAACAGTGCATTCCCGTCATTTCCCGTCCCTTTCCATAACACTTCAGATCTTGTCAGATCGCTGGATCCGTTTTGGGCGCCAGGGCTGTCTCCAGGAGCTGTTCCAGGGCTTCCGCTGCCTGCTCCTCGCCGAGCGCATCGCAGCAAGAGCCCACCCCACCGTGCGAAAACTGCAACTTTGCTCTGCACCTTGTTGGCCTTCATCAGTGGCGGCATCACCTTCTGTACCGCGCATGACACGTGCAAGCTTTGCTTAGTTGCTTGGTGTATGCTTGGTGTTTGCTTCTAAGGTTGGATGGCCAGCTTGGCCTTCACAATGGCGTCCTGAACGGAAGGAGTCGATGACTTGTCCAAGAGCCTGAAGAGTGCAGTCAACAGCTGATGTGCCTCCTGAGACCTGTGAAGTCGATGAGCCTTGCAAGCAGCCTTGGGATCGTCTCCTCCACCTGGCCATGCTATGCCAGGCGGATGTCTACATCTCTATCTGCTGTCGGTCTGATGCACCGGAGAAGGCAATCAAACCCTTTTCCAGGACGAAGCAAGCGACCTTGGGATTGTCCTTGCCCAAATGCTTGGAGAGGGCGCCCAAGAATACCGCGATCCCCAAAGAGGCAGACTCACCTCTGCAAAAACCAGGATCAGCAAACGGAGTGCACCACGACAACATCCTACGACTACGTCAGAGATCACTGTCGCAGACGTGACAGTCACCATTGACATGCTTGCCGCGTCCAGCCTGCAGCTTTTGCGCCCGCACTATCCTCAAAGCTTTCCACAGTCTTGTACAAATCTTCGGCGCATTCCTCCCCATGCTGCTCGATGAGAGTAATGCCTGCAAACATCTTCGAGGTCGTAATAGAGAAAATGGAGCTCTCCTACTAACATGTCAATCCTATGCATTGAGCCAGCGGTTCCTGCCGCGAGCAGCACGTCCCGCAATTCGCTAGCCTTCAAGAGTGCTGTTGTCTATGCTTCTCACAGCAATCAGATCCGACAATGAATGCTGCCCTAGCGGAAGTAATCCAGCTATGACGACGTCGATCCGACGTTAACCGCGTTGATGTGAAGGTTATAGTTGACATGAACTTGGGTTCGCTTCAAGATGACTTCACAGGGTGCGACGAGTTCACGCCTCAGTGCTCGAGCCATTCGTCAGGCAGAGCCCTTGCCGCAGAATGAATTCGAAGGCAAGGTTCACCTGTTCGCTTGGCTTTGCTTGGCAGCTGCAGCTTACACGGCCACAACATGATCAAGCAGCAAGACAATTAAAATGAAAGGGCTTCACACTTCATGCAATGCCTGGTCTCCGCCTTGGAGATTGGTGGCATACATACGCTCCAAACACCGCGCAATGGTGATCCTGCAAGGACTTGTCCAGGCTGGACAACGAGCAAGAACCATTCTGAGCCCCTCTCCTCGGTGCTGCCTGCTCACGGAAGAGCTGCATCAGTAAATCCAGTGCCGTGTCTGTGAACTTGGGGTCATCCAGTTCCTGAAGAACCTTCACCGTCAAAGATCATGTCGAAATATGGTGGCGCCCTAGCCCACTGCACACCACCATGTACCGGAATGCGGGCCTCTGCCAGCGCTTTGGCAATCAGTTCCTGGATGTCCCTGCCAACGCTTCCTTGTTCTCTGGCAAAATCAATGAGCTCCATCATCAGAACCTGAGGCTCCACACTGCCACAAGCAGCATCTAGTAACTGTCAGCTTGCTTCACGCAGGGAATTTCGACGTTCGTCCAAGCACGTCTGGTTCCTTTAGCCGACCGCGTGACCTCATCAGCTTCCAGTTGGAGCTCGTCCAAGGTCTTCTTGGCAGTCTCCTCGGCTCTCTTCGTGTTTCTCAGCGGCATGCGGCAGCCGGATATGCAGGCCGTTGCATCCAAGGCTCGGCACAGTCCTTGTCTAAAGCTCCTAACCTCAACACTGCTCGTGCGGCATCAGGATCAACATCTCCTTCCTGCACTTCGCGTTACAGGCAGTGTAGGGAGCTAGCAAGCTTACCTTTGCAAGCATGTGCCATGTTCAACTGCTGACGTGACAAGTGCTTTTTGGCACTGTGTTGAGCAGGCGGAAAGCCATCGCTATGGCGCAGCCTCAGTTGCTGTAGACCTCCAAAGCTCTAAACCACGAACTGACATGGAAGAAACTTCCGCACTTGCAGCACCAGGGCACCTCCCAACGATTCTTTTGGCCATCACGCCGCACATGTCGGCACTGCCAGCGCTGGGGACCATCGACAATTGACTGCAGCGAGGCCTTGCAAAGAGCTGCGTTCAGCACCAGGCAAAGTACAAGTAGATGCAACACTGTTGTCCCACAGTCTCGTGCTTTGGCTACTCGCCTGGTCAATGGCCAGGCGCAGAAGCAAGTATTCCTCGCTTTGCCATGGGGGCGGTGCCTCCTCCGCCACCAGCAGAAGCACTTTCTAAGTTTTAGAAGTGGGCAAACATGGGCTGCAAGTCCTGGGGCTGTGTCGGGGCTGCTGACGGCACGACCGACGGGGGCGCCGGGCTTGGAAAGCAGAAAGACCATGATGACTTCCAGTATCCTGACACGCTGCACGTAGCTACCATACTATAGTATGAACAGTGGCGGAGTTGCATGAAGCACTTGTGCTGCCATGTGGAGTTGCAGCACAGACTCGTCGTCTAGATTCAGGATCGGAAAGCACGCTCAGCCTTGCTTGCGCATATGATTTCGATTCCTGCACCTGCCTGTCCTCTCAAGTTTCTGCCAAACAGATTACTTCTAGGGTCTGAGGGTTGCGCTGGCCACTCACGGTGCAATAAGCGGCCCGTGTGTGCGAAACGTAGAGCAGGCCTCCCTGCCTCAGGGAAGTCAAAGGCTCCGGAACACGAGAAAAGCAGATACTTTACTACCTAACAAAACCTAGAATAATAACATGACCGTGGCCCTGGCATCACATTATGATATGATGCTAGTAGTGGCATAGCAGTAGAAATACTATACGGAATGCAAAATTGAAGCCTGGACAGCCCAGGCCTCCGTCCGGCAATCACCGCTTGACCTTCCGGGGAGGCTTTGGCGACGGCGAAGTGCACAAAGCCCAAGCCACTGACGGCCGGAGATTCTACCAAGTCCTAAGTTTCGGGTTTCAGCGGTGAGTCTGGGCTCTCAGTATAATGCTTTATAGTAGGGAATGCTGTGAGTTCCACGCGCTTGGGGATCAATAAAATGCCAGCCTGGCTTGCTCAACGCATTCACGGCCATGTGACAGTCAGGAAATTTCGCTCCATCTGGGGAACCAGTGGCAAGGGCTCCTCGAGAAATGTCCGAACAAGACATTGTAAGCTGCTATGTAAGTTCATCGCCTAACCTCAATGAAATGCTAAATGTTCTATTGCCGGCAAGGTGCTGTTGGCGGAATATAGGCCGAAGCCTCTGGGGGATGTGGATCCACACGCAGAGTTCCGGCGATCGGGCTTGCGTGAGCCTCGCAGGACATAGTTTCGAAATGATGACTCGCGTGTGAAATCGTGTGCAGCTTAAAACCTGGACCTAGACCTAGACAAATAGCCCAAACAGGAGCGAGGACCCAGGAGTATAAGGAGCAACACAACAGCACACATGACAATGTCTAGCACTTCCTGCCTCTGCGTCTTGTAGCAGAAAGCAGATGGACGAAGTCCGAATTGCCTCAGCCATCGTAGCTGCCACTGTCTGGCGCTCCCTTTGGATGTCATGATGTCAGACAGAACTTCTATGATTCTGGTCGAGGCACTCGAAGGACTTCTGCCGCAACATCTTCTGGGAGGGACGGCAGGGACAGCAAGGCCATCTGCGTTCGCTCCGTGCGCTGCTCCCTGCAAAACATTGCTGGCTCACTAAAGCCGACGGCATCCTCCAGAGGCGCTCCCAACATTGCTGCCCCCGCCTTAAATAATGCATTAAGGCAGCGAAGGGGACGGCATTACAAAGGAAGAAAATGAAGAGCGCCTTCCCACCTCGCGGATGAGCTTGCGGAGTCCCTAATCTCTTCAAGTTGTGGCGGCTTCAGTGCATTTCAGGGCCTCGAAATCCTGGCTTGGGATCCTCCTCTGGCATTGGTGGCCGTGGAACAAATCCGGCACCTAGCAAGCATGAAATGGATCAAGAGTTCAACCATCTGCGACCACAAATGCTCAGATCCAATTCGATCGAAGGGCGTTCTGATAGAGCAGTCAGCGACTGCCCTGGGGCCACTTCTGCTTGTGGGGTAACCTGATGGCACTCTCCTCTAATCCAAGCTCACCACGTCGTCTCAACTGCCCTTCACTGCATTGGCCGACCAACTGCCAAAGCTATACCATGAGGCGTAACCTGTGGTGCGAAAGTGGACATCCGCAACGTTGCCGCCCTTGGCGAGAAGCTTTCTGAGTGACTCTTCTCTCGATTCTCTGCCAGCATCGGAACTCTAACAACTCCGGATTCTAGATCCTAAACCCTACAGCACGAGTATAAATCCCAAACCCCGGCTGATATTGCTGAAGAGGCTGAGGCGCACGAAGCCCGTGCGCCTCGGTACTGCCCATGCAGGTCCGCATGCCGAGTTCAGTGGGCCGTGCAAGGCTGCGCGGGCGACATGGCAGCGAGCGCGCCCTAAAAGCATGCTTGAAATCACGATTCTGGGTTAGACCCCGTGGTTGACAAGGCGGAGTTCAATCTGTCATTTCATGATGTACTCACTCCTTGTTTGCTAGGCCGTGACACGAGGAGGCTACTCAGTTTCAGGTCTCAAAAGGCGAAGTGGTCCCATCGACTATGCTGATTCCCGCCTTAGACAGCCTCTTGACAGCTGTATGTGCAGCAGAAAATGGCAGCAAGACCAGTTGCGACTCCTACGGACTCCGCTCCGCATCCTTGCGCCGACTGCATGTCTGTCGACACACGAGCAAGTGTCCTGAACATGCAAATTCTCCGGCAAGACTCCCAAGGCAGTGATCACGGACTGCCGCATTAACTCTTCGTCGGAGAAGAACCTGAGACACGGGCGAAATCAACGAACCAAGGCTTTAACTTGACTCTGCACATCTATTCAAGTAAACCGTTTCCGTCATCGGTCAAACTGAATCAGACTCCTAAGTCCCGAATGTGACAGTGTCCCATCGGGGCGTTTTCCTTTCAGCTGAGTCGAGATGCATCTGCGCCAGTTTGCCCAAAGTCTCCGTTGATGCAACCATGTGCTTGCAGGCCGCGGCCATAGCGGCCTGAGGCTGGCACTCGCCTGGAGCACCCTCCTCTTAGAGAAAAAGCAAAAACCGGGGGCCTGTGTGCTGTGTGCCATGCCTGGCAATGCGAGAAGCACCACGCTCAAAGAGTCGAACACCTCGTTGGCTGTCTCCTCGGACACCTTCCAGGATCAGGCGGCTTCGCTGCTTAGAGGCGAAAGCCGAGGCAAGTCGCCTCCAATCCAAGCGCCAGTTGATGCTCGAGAAGGTGCAAGGCGCGAGTGCACAGGACCTGCCAGCAACCGGACGGCCTACTACGCATCGGTGCACGACTCGGTGCAGGACGAATGCAGCAGTGCATGCGGTGCAAGGTGCAGGGCAGCCCGGACAGCCCTAGAGATGCAGCAGCGTGTAACCGGTGGTAGAGTGCAGGAGTGCAGCAACTGGAACTGATCGACAAGATGCCTTGCACTGTCTTCGCATGATGCCATGATATCATGTCACTTGGCAGTAATTAATATCGATCTGTGCTTCTGAATTCCGGCACAGCCATCGCAAGCATCATCATGCTTCTCCCGTGTTCTGCCAACTGCACCTGCAACAAAGACCCGCCATCATACAGCGCGCGGATGATGATTGGGAAGATCTCAGTCGGCAGGTGGATGTTTCGTGGCTTTCGCAAGTCGCTGCATTTCGATGCAATGTTGTTCCCCTTCTCCATTCTACTAGTAGCATTACCTGCGGCATGCCATGACGGACATTCTTGCATCAACGGCACGAGCGCCATGGAACAGCTGTCCAACTTTCTGACAGAGTCTACACCATCCAGAACGACCTGCAAGCGATTTGCAGGGTAAAGTGGATAAGTCTGCCATGCGGCAGGCGACCACATGGAGCCTCACAAACGCGTTCCTTTCCAGGAGTGCCAGCGCTGGCCGGGCTGCGAGCCAACCAACGTTTGCCCACAACCATGAGCGCATCCGGAAGCAAATCACGCCTAGAACTTCCAAAGGCCAGGTTGGGATTGGACCGATGCAAGATCATGCAAGGCGAAGCCAAGCCTAGCGATGCTTTGCTGCGGGACCACCAAGCTGACCAGACTGCGAAGACACCTCCTCGTTTGCCTCGGCTGATGTGTCGAAGCTCGGCTTTTTCAAGGCTCCGAACACAAGCCCCACAAGCACCGAGCCCTTGCCCTGATATTGCTCAAGCGGGTCTCAGGACGGTCAGGGGCGACTGCAGCAACTTCAGGAAGTTGGGCACTAGTTCTGGAAGTAGCTCTTCGAAGGCCTTGCGAACCAGGTGGGACTTGTGCGAGGAGGTGAGGTTTCGTTCACCTACGCTCGGGGGGTGTCGTTTCTAGAAGCATCTCGGAAAGCCTCATGGAAGCAAAGGACATGGCTGTGATGCTTATAGTTGTAGAATTCACATGCTGTAAGTTGTCGGCCAGAAGCATTTCCGTGCGGCCTCTCCTGTGCTAGATGCAGTTCTGATCATATGCTTTTCTCGTCCGTTCATGTCAACTGGTCTGGAGAACGCGTTCCCAGGCCCTGATATCAAGCGAAAAACTACCTGCCTTTTTGAAATCATGATCGTCACTGAACTGCGCCTGTTTGCTGCTCTCGTTCCTGGCGAGCGAAACCATCCTGGGCTCGTGGGCAACAGAAATCTTTCGGGACCTATTCATGTCTTGGAGTCCTGAGAAAAGTTGGCTCAGCCAGGTGTCACATCCATTCCAAAGCATGCCTCGTCCACATAGCCTAAGATCTTGCGATGGGCATGCTACATTACTCGCATGCCGCCGGCTTCCATGAAAGCAAGCCACGTCGGATGCGCGCTCTCGTTTCGGACTGCTCCTGGATCCTTGCCTCCTCTATCTGACCCTGCGTCATGGCCTCGGTCAGATTCGGTGCTTCACGAAGCACTGCGCTGCAACGAACCAGTGATGTTATATATCCGTTGGCCATCCTAGCTGCTCCCTTCTCTGATGCGGCGGCGCCCTTGCTCTTTCCCTTCCCGGGCTTTGCATCTTTTGCGTCCTGAAAAGAGCCACATGGATGACCACGCAAGAGATACCCCGGACGCTGCCATCTCAGCCCTTTGGTCCTTTGCTTTGCTTTCTTTTGGCTTGTCCCTGTCCTGCGAGGGTCGGCACCGAAACCCGGAACCAGCGACATGCTCTGATGGGCCACGACTGGAGCTTCGAAAAACGGACTGTGCAAGTCTTCTTGCGTCTCCTTGGGTGCAAACTTGAGGCGTGCTGCAGAAGGCCCTTGCTTCGTCTCCTCTTCCTCAAAGCCCTGCGCGGCACTCGCTTCCATTGCACTGGAAGGGAGTGCAGAGCTGACTGGACGTGTCCCGCAGCGGACTCCGCCTGAAGGTACTTGTTTTTTGTGAGGTTCTTGTTCTCCCGCTCTTCAGCCACGTAGACGCCCTCCTGATGTGGAAACAAAAACATGTCGAACTCATCGGGCGTGTGAGCTGACCACGACCATCGCAAAGACGGGTCCTCAATCCACAAGACGCCCTCTGGAGCAAAGAAGATCTTCACATCCTCGAGCGCAGTCTAAGGC
Organism: Symbiodinium necroappetens; assembly: GCA_905231915.1. Lineage (NCBI taxonomy): Eukaryota > Dinophyceae > Suessiales > Symbiodiniaceae > Symbiodinium > Symbiodinium necroappetens. The sequence goes on from CAJNJA010006031.1 coordinate 35,932, forward strand.
TTGATTGCCTGTTCAGAAATTGCCCGGGCTGGCTGCTCTTCGTCAGCATGCACTTGTCCTCCAGCGCTTCAGCGCTGACCTTGGCTTGCATGGGGAAGATTGAGTTTATGTCGTTCGCTTCCTAGCTTGTTATAATCAAAAGTCAGAAATATGTCACTTGGAACTTAAAAACCCAGGATGCCATTGGCCCATAGCTCGGGAACAAGTCTCCCCTCGGAAGCTGTAAAATGAGTCCCTTCAGGAACATTCGGGAAAACCCAGACGCACCCGGCCCATACCTCCTGTAGCGCCTATGACGCTCAAGGGGGGCTGCCCTGACCCCGACCCCATGCAAGCAGAAAGCTCCATACAACAAGCAAGCCTAGCCAGTGGGAGTGCCTTCTTCACGCTACAAGTATGACCTTGAATACGGGGGGAGGGCGGGCGTGGAGGGGATCGGTTGTTTTTGACTTTTTTGACGTGGTTTTCGGATGATCAGGTGTGGGGGAGAGGGGAGGAGGGGGGGGGGCAGGTAGGGCGGCGCTGATTGTCAAGGAGATAACTTTTCCAAGGAAAAGTCAAAAAAAAAGTCAAAATTGCCGGAAGAAATCAACAACAAATTTCGGTTCAAGGTCAACACCTAGACAGATGACTTGCATAGGATTTTTCTACTCTGGTGGACCACCATCAGAAACTAGCTCAAGCGAACGACATAAGATTAAATTCTATCGAACAACACCGGAAAAAGACTGAAACGAACAAGGAATGACTCAGATGCTTCCACCATGTTTTCCACTCCTTGAATGGCCTATGAGGGTGAAGCCCAAGCAACCTGCTCCGTGGGCATCGCCGCCACACACTCCTCAATGCAGTTAGCTGCAAACTCCAAGGACAAAGCAAGGCATTGCAAGGCACTGTAAGACCATACACGTGGTCCTTACCTTCGGGACAAACCAAAACTGTTTGTCAGACAAGTGGCGCGGACAAGGGCAGCGGCTTCCTCCTGCAGAGCTGGCTCGTCGCCTTCAAAAGCGGAAGCCAAAGAAATCGCGGCACGGCGGCAGCCACTGGCATCCGTCCCAGGAATAGCTCCTTGAAGCAGGGTTTCAACAACTGCCTCCTCCAGGATTATTTACAGCTGCATCCGGATGAAGGTGCTGCAGACTTAGCGGTCAGGAAAGCTAAGGCAGTGAAAAGCCACCAAGGCTCGGCCGGCCAAGATCAGCTCGCGCAGAGTTGCCCAAACATCGGAGCGCCCCTTCACGAGGAGGGGTGTCATGCAAAGCTGCGGAAGGAGGCCCTTCTCACTACCAGCATTGTCATCACCACCACCAGCAGTCACCAGCACAAGCACCATCAGCTGGTAGCAGTAGTAACAACAGTTGCAGTAGCAGTATCGACGGCAAGGGGGCGGGCAGTGCTGTGCTGATGACCAGGAGACTTTCCACTTAAAGCCGCGAGGCCTGACAGGAGTCGTCAAGAAGATTGAAAAGCCGCGCACCAGATTCAACTCCAGGCTACAACATGCTGTGCTGCCGTACACAGGGAACAGATATGTGTATGGCACATTTCACATCACATATAGACTGGCATCTAGGACGAGGATGCCGATTTACTTCGACCGGACGAGGCGGTATGCGGTCCCTATGTTAACGAGTGATGTCTGCGACTGCTGACACCGACAAGAGCGGGGAGCTGGACACAAGTGCAAGTCATAACAGTGGAGGTACGAACAGCTGACAACAGCAGTCCTGCTGAAACGCAAGGGAAAGTGTGTAACAGATTTCTTCTTTGCTGCAGAAGTGCCTATCGACCGGGAAAACAATTTCGTATCGTATCACCGCATGAGGGACACTGCTTCATGGAGGCTATCGGTCCGGATTAGGCCGCGCGAAGACGTCCACGGATGTTTGTGCGTCCAGAGACACAGAGAGAGAGAGAGAGAGAGAGAGAGAGAGAGAGAGAGAGAGAGAGAGAGAGCGAGAGGGAGGGAGGGAGGGAGGGAGGGAGAGAGAGGTTGGCAGCAGTCGCGTAGCAGTAGCAGCAGCTGTAGACGTACGAGTAGTGACAGTAGTGGTCCTCGCAGTCGTAGCAGTGGTAGAGGCGGCACGAGTAGCAGTAGCAGTAGCAGCAGCAGGAGCCGTAGCAGTAGCAGAGCTGTAGCAGTAGCAGTTCAGCAGCGATAGGCATAGTAGTACCACCACTACCAACTGAAAGAAGACGAAGACAGCGTTTGGCAGTCGTCGCATCAGTCGAACCGTAAACGACGACGAACGGATAATGATCAAACAGCGATCTTGACATGGCATGGTCTAGCCGGCACAACAGAAGAGGAACTAACCGAATACATGATCATCAAACAACAACATGCCATATGGCCACACGCATAAGCCTGCATTCATGCGCAGCAAGGATACATGCATGACAATAGATTAACGAAAGTGAATGAAGCCTTTCGCATCCAACCGATGCGCCCGTCAAACCAGCCGTGCACTGTGCTGGCCCTGCAGTTGCCTTTCCTTTGAGTGCTAATGGACTTCCGATGCCAAGACATGTCCAACCTATGTACCCATCCAATTAGCTGTGCACTGTGTTGGTCCTGGAGCTGCAACTCCTCTTTGAGCACTTTTGGACTTTCCATGGCAAGGGCATTTGATTTCCGATTGAAAACATGTAGCGGGCTCCCCATGCTTCGACAGCATGGACAGAACAGCAATCAACTCTGGGGCACCTTCTCGAAGCACGCGGCCAGTGGACCCCTGTAGCGCAGCCATCTCCAGTGTTTCAGTTGCGGCCAGTGCCGCGAACCCAGCAGCGGGTGATGAGCGGCAAGAGAAAGCCTGCCGCAAAAAAGAGCGACGTCACTGGCAGGTGCAACTGCTGCCAAGAATGGATCAATGCCGCCGCGGAGCAAGCACACGATTTCCGGGCGAAGCGGGCCAGAGGTTGTCGCAGCGGCATGGCAAAGATCGACCAAGATGTCGCGCAAAGCACTGCTGTTTGCCTTGATTAAATATAGTGGACAGGGATGGAGTGCTGGATGGTGCTGGCCCAGCCAAGCCGGATCAAAAAGCCAAGAGACCTGTCGTTGCGGTTTCGGAAGCGCAGCCATCTCAGCAAGCCAAGAGATGAACGCCTGCAAAGACAGTGGTGCGAAAATCTGCACAAGTCTGGCGTGGGTTTTCGCTATTCGCCCACCACAGAATGCAGCCTCCCTGGATGCGGGACGAGAATCTAGCCTCTGCTAACAACAGAAGGACGTTGTTGGCATCCTCGTCCTGAAGGCAGCCAGCATCAGGGCACAAGCATGTAGAAGTAATCACAATGCCAGCCTTCAGCTGCTGAATAATGGCCGTCAGATTCATGGCTTTGCTCGGCCTGTTTGCCTTAGCAAACAAGCACTGGGCACATCCGGCATTACCCTCTAGGGGCATGCGAACTCTACATAGGCTGATCATATCATGCACTCGGCTATTTTGGCGGGTCTCCTCCGACTCGGTCCGAAGGCCACGTTCGGGAGAGCAACTGTGCAGGCCTTCAAGCGAGGTTCAAAAGCAGAAGAGATGCAAAGCGATAAACGACGGCACAAATTCCACGGTGCGAATACGGGGGTGCTAATGCCGCCTGCCTGCGAGAAGTACAATTGTGCTGCGCACAATGGGCAGTGTTTCCCCGAACCTTCAGTGCACTGTCTATTGGAGACTGGAGAAAGCTTGCCTGGGTCCCCAGGTGGCGCAGTCAAGTCCCCGGCGGCTTTTTTGGCAGGGACAACCACGAGACCTCCTTCGCCGCATCCGCCAAAGACGGGCTACCGGGAATCAGACCTGCGAGCAGCGCTCGCCAAAATTGAGCCTTGGCCAGCGCTTCGTGTAAAGCAACAAGTTTGCAGAGGTCTCCTCCCTAGTCCGGCCTGAGCAGACAGCTCCACGGGCGGGGCTTTCTGGATGATAGGCACGGCATTGAGGAAAGAGACACTCTCCTGTGGCACAAGAAAGTCCGCTCTGCCATTGCCAGGGTGAAGCGTTCGGTCCTTGAGCAGAGTCAACTGCTCCTTCTTGAGCTTGGAACTCAAGGCGTCGGGATCAGCCTGTGCAGTTGTTGATGCAGGGTTGAAGGGCTGCTTCAGGCTGTGCCTTCGCCAAGGATCCAACGGTGGCCCAGGCCAAGAGGCTCTGCATCCGCTGAGCAGGCTTGGTTGAGGCCAGAGTCAGCAAAGGGAGAGCCTTCCAGATGTGCAAAGCCTCTGTCGATTTCTGAGCCGCTGGAAGACGACCGAAGGTTCAAGTGCCCGAGCTAACCAATGCTAAAATCCTTTAGCATTGTAGTAAACGATACCCCGACCCAACTTGCCTTGTCCACAAAGCTGCCGGCCCAGGTTCTGGAAGTTCCTGTCAGGCGCGAGCTGGGCGTCTGGAGTCCGGAGTAGCTGATGCAGTTTCCGAATGAAGATCACAGCGCCTTCACTTTGCTGTGCCACCTGTGCCATGGCCGTCAGCGCCGCCAGGCGCGCACGTTCCGGTGCCTTCTTGTCGGCCAGCGGTTTCAATAGCTCAGCCACTACCTGGCCAGGTTTGGAACAAGCGGCCGGCTCGAAATACCCGAGGCAACCCAGCTTTACCCGAATCCCGACTCCGGACATTTACATAGTAAACACAAATCATCACCTGCCCCGGAGCTATACCGAATGAACTCAATGAACTAACCGTAACTTAGTGCTGCTACTGGATGCCACTGTCTTCAAGGTGTCGGCTATGCCTGGTCTTGCGCCGAGGATGGCAGCAGCACGGCCAGTGCACCCAGAGCTGTGTAGGCCAGGAATCGCGTTCTTGGTGGACTTGTGAGAAACGCCAACATAAACACTGCGACCATTCCACATGAGGAGCTACTGTGAAGGAACCCAGCTGCAACCGAGACCTTCAACCCGCTCGGGAAAGACTGCGCGAAGCGTCTCTTCGTTTGCATCCTCGGCCGCGACCTTGATCAAAGGACCCTTCGCGTCCTGGGGCCACGGTACATAGGGGCTTGGTTCGTCTCCGAGTCACTTTTGTCACTAGTCACTAGTGGAAGGTGGGACGAGCATTCTGCACACATCATGCCTCGTGGTCTCTCCCAGCACAGGTCCATTTTCCTCATGGCATTCTACGTAATTCTAGGCAGGCGCCTCGGCCAGCCAAACAGGAGTTGCGTGCGAGTAGGGGTGGACTCCGAAGAGGGCGATTACAATGGGGAGGGGATGGCCATCGGGAGCCTCATGTCCTGCTCTTAACACCTGCAGTGCTTTTTGGCATGTGCTTGAGCTACCTCCAAGCGCCTCTTTGGATGACAAGCATTGAAGAACAGGGGGCGGAGAAAATGCCTGAATAGCACTAGAAAAATGCGTGTAGACTTATGTAAAAGCTCTGGTGGCTTGCCTGAGACCATCCCATCAATGCAGACGGAGCTCGATGAGCTTTGCGACTGTCGTGGCGTCCTCCATCTTGGGCAAATTGCTTGCAAGCCTCAGTCCCAGAGAAATCATGACTATTTTGGGTGGACTGCTTCGGGTGGTGGGTGCAAGGCAGCCGAGGCCATCCGTGCAAAAGCTGAGCCTCCCTCTGCTCAGAGACTGGTCAGCAAAACCCAATCTTTTTCAGCGCTGCCGCCGTTGGTTTTTGTTCAGACTCAAACGTGCACCAGGCTGACGGCGCTCGACAGTCGACTGCACAGCAACTGTCTTCAAAGTCCCCAGAGGGTGATCACGCCGCTCCGCTTTCGAGTGGAGAAGCTTGCAAAGAAGGTTGAGAAAGCTAAAATTAAGATGTCGCCTCCAACCCGTCTCTCATACGGCATCCGAGGACAGGAGCTGTGAGACAGGAATTCCTTGCTGAATACACCGCATGTAGTGATAAATAAAGTCACCCATGATCAGCAACTGGACGAGCTGTGCGCAGACAACCCAATTGCCAACGAAGGCCTTGATGTGATGGTTTGGGTCTGACAGCTCCTCGGCGAAGGCACAACTCTTCACCACATGCTGATTGATTTGTGGCTTCCAGCGGGCTCCTCATGTTTCGGTGGCCCTGACTGCTTCCGTTGACCATTGATACAAGTGCTCCATGGCTTCTGTCGGTGGCTCTGCTTTCCTTATCCTACCGGCGCTGGTCATTCTGCGCGGCTTCACCTTGGCTCCTAAACCCTTGACGTTTCGTTCACTCTCTCGGTGCTCTTTGTGTTCAGGGGACATCTAGAGCAGCACCACTTGCAATTCTACTTCCTAAGGGTCCAATTCTGGCTGGCTCAGACATACTTGGTCTGCTTGGTGTTGGGGCGGCGACCATCACCCGAGTACCGCATTGACCCACGGATGGCGGCATTGCCGGTGACCCGCCCGTGAACGATACCGCAGATCCTTCGCCACAATGCGAAAGATGGCACCCACTCCAGCCCGGGATTCTACGGGAGGCATTGTCAAAGGGGGCACCATCACACTCAACAGGCCAACACCAGTATCGCTGCCACCGGCACCGCCACTCACCACCACCAAGGTTGTCAGATATTCATTCGACTGCATCCGACTCTACAAGCACCCTAGAACCTCAAATGCGGCCATGGTTGTCAGCTGAGGTTCGCTGAAGGAGGATGCCTCGGTCAAGTGCAAAGCTCGCAGCGAAGTTGACACTGCACTACAACCAAGTAGGTAAGCGAGATCATTTCGAAACACTGCATTGTCTACTGTCGACTTTGGGATAGGTCATGGAAAGCCATCAGCATGCAAGCTGCCCAAAAGATGAAGGACATGACCTTCGCCAAGGCCTGCGCCGCGAGGAAGTGCGAAGTGTGCTCCTGCGCACGGCCCTCCTTCATGAACATGAAGAGCTGGCACAAGACGGCCACCGACTCCAGGTAGAGTGCGAAGGCCCAGCCCATGTCTGAGGGAAGGAAGCCGTTCAAGTTGGGATGGAAGATCAAGGACAAGCCCAGGGCACCAAGACCGAGGTAAAGGTGCTGAAAGGTGTCCGTCTCAGGGTTGTAGCTGGCCGCGTACTTCACTCGGCAAAAGTACACCATGGTTCCGGCGAGGCAGAAGCCAAGAGCCTCACAGGTCTGGTAGAACCAGTCGCCAGACTTGTCGAACGGAAGGTAGCCCTCGAAGGGGATGATTGCGCAGAGTCGAAAGAAGAAGATGACCAAGTAGCATTCCATCATCTTCAGGGAGACGCCCTTGCACGACCTTCCAATCTCCATCTTCAAAGCCACCATCAGAAAGCTGAAGGTGCTGAGCAGGGAGGAGAGGGTCAACAAGAATGAAAAATCACCACTGGACACCAACATGAAGACAATAAAGGCGATGACGGCAAAGCCAGCCCAGATCTTGAAGGCCTCGCTTTGAGAATACTTCATCATGTAGGCCTTCAGCTTCTCTGGGTCCTTCAATGTGTCCATGCTGAAGCTTGGGCCGTGCTTCTTCTCATCCATGGCTCCTAGAAGGGGCGGCCTAGCAGGTCCGAATGCAGTCCCCTCGAGCCCTGGAGGCTGCAAGGACAACAAACTTTTCCGGAAACGACTTCCGCCGCGGCTGTGCTGGCAAGAAGCTCGGCCAAGGCTTGCAATGTTGCCTGCGTCTCACAGTATGCACACATATGCACACCGACAAGTGTGCGTGATTGCGCGTGTGCCGAATGTGTGTGTTTGTGTGTCTGTGTCTGTGTGTCACTTGGACTGAACCTGGCCTGCTTTTCATCAATCTTTCCCGCTTTCTTCGCCAGCTCTGCCCAGGACTGCAGGGACATGGAGTGCCGCATGCTGAAAGCTGGCAGGCATAGCTAGCGCGCATCAAGGGAGTGCGCAGCACGAACCTACTGTTCCGGAAATTTCACAGGATCGGCGTAACCAGTCCCTGACCACTTGCCATAGAAAGATTGGCATAGTCTTACGTCTGAAACTTAGTGTCTTGTGGAGGGTCGTGTCTTCATCTGCGGCCTCAGCGACTGCTACCAGTGCCGTCAAATCAGCCGACTTTGCCACCACATCGCGGACAAGCTGTCGGCCGGCCAAGCGCTTCTCCTGCGTTTGGTGCTTCGAGTTTGTTCTTGCTGCTCTGTTCACCGTAATTACCGGATAATCTGCTGTTGACGAGGAACGACTATCAGCAGGACCATGAGCCAAACCACCACCAAGAAGAGCAGGCACGGAGCAAACAGGCAAAAGCACAAACACAAAAATTCATGCCCTCCCCTTTTCCCTCCCGTCCCCAACACATCGATTTTTGTGTCAAGTTATACGCGAAAAATACCGTTCACGATGCAGCAACAACAACAGCATTGGCAGCAGCGACAGCAGCAGCTGTGCGAGTTTTCGGTAACAGCACCATCATCACGGGAGCAGGGTAACAAGAAGATGCACTGCATATGTTACTAGATTCACTGTTCTCATTATTGCTGATGCCGTTTCTTTTGTTGTGCGGTAGCCGCCGTCGTCCTGGAGTCCTTCACGGTCTTCATGCGCAATTAATAACAAGTTCATAACACCATCACTGTCACATGATCATGCAATCGTTATTGTCGGCGCGAGCCTTGTCTTTCAGCTTTTCCGGCGCGAGCTCCAGCAACTCCTTGGCCTGAGACGAAAGATCCAGCTTCGCGCTGCTCACCTGCCGCATGAGGTGAGCTAACTACGCCGGATTTTCTTTAGCGCGGACGTGACCATTTCACTCTTGTGGCACCACAGCGGCGTGCGCTGGCTACTGTAGTATGACTCGCGACAAAACGGGGGAGCACCATGGCAGGAAAGGAGGTTGCGCTGGCTGCAGGCTGGCGTTTCCTGGGTAGGACACAAAGTGCAGCGCATGCAAACTCGAGCCCACAACATCCATCCAAAACTAGGAGGTTTAGGGGTTCAGGGGTTTAGTGCTTCAAGGGTTTAGGGTTGACGGGTCAGCTTCAAGGGTTCAGGCATTTGCCTGTCGAGAATGGCTTTGGGGTTTGGGGTTTCGATCAGCACTTAGCACCAGAAGTAGGACGAAGAAAGAAGTGACGAGACTACACACAGGAGCCTTCGTCATACGATCGTGCATACAAGTCACGAAATTTGCAGTTTCCTTCGCAACAGACACGTTATTCTGGAGCGTTAATGGCAACACCGATGCTGTAGCCATCGGAAATTCAGGACAAAGGTTACTGTGGACATACATGGACATACCAGGTCAGTTTCTGGTGTTACATGACATGACATTTTGAAGCCGTCTCAGTGGGGGACCGGAAAGCGGCCCCTGAGTTGGCGAGCCCACAAGAGCAGGTGGATGTGAAACAAGTCATTCTTGCAGGCCCGCACTGGTTCCTCTTACGAGGGTGGCGGCTGGGGAGTGTTAGAGGAACTGGTGGTTGCTGTTACGGGATCGGTCCCCGTTCCTGTTACGGGTTCCCGCCCCGGACATCCGGTTCCCGTCACGGCAAACACTCGGTTCCTTTACTCTGCAGCCTACATACGATCGTCGAAAGATGTTCAAAAGTTTAAAGGCGTCTTCCGTCTTCCCATTCCTGGTCCATGTTAAAGTTGCTGCTAGGTTGCATCATGCGCATTGCTGTCGGCAGCAGCTGCTTTTCGAACTCCTGCAAGGGCAAATGCCGGATGTCACAGCGACTGAACCGCACCGCGCGCGACAGCCCGCCGTCCTCTGCGCTGGCAGCAGTCACTGCTGGACCCCATGCGGCGAGGCCTCGCTTCTGTGCGCCAGGACTTGGCCAAAGCAAGAGGCCGCTTGCGGCACACGATCAAGTATCTGCAGCAGCTACCCCCTTCAACTTTCAGTAAGAAGCTCTAAGGCATTCAGTGCCCGAAGGATCACTACGCTGCAGGTGGAGACCAAGTGAGAATCACTCCTGCGAGCCCTCGATCTTTTGCAAGCGGGCGGCTGAACTCGGCTAAGGGCTTCTTGGCCTCCAGGACCTAGAGGCGGCTGATTCCGCTTTCGCCCGCATCACCGAGAAGTGGGACATGTCTAGTCCGTACCCTGCCCTGCCTCTGCCCCTTCCAAACAGATCAACTCTCCAGCACATGCCGGCAAGGAAAACTGAAGGAGCCTTACAGACTAAACCCCTCCAGGTTGAAGCCTGAACAACACAAGGAGTGGAGCTTGCATCCGTCTGACATGCCGCCAGGAGGGCATGCTTGGTGTAGAGCTCGACCAAAGCAGCACGATCGACGCCTTCACTGGTGGTGACAGCGGCGACCAGCAGTGCGGGAGGATCCTGGGAGCTTCGCTGTAAGGTTGGAGCGTGCAAACTCAGCGAGGTTTCGAGCTGTCCTCAGACTTCTTGAGGAAAGCCAGCGCCCAAGGCATTGCAACCTGCTATGCACTGTTGCCACTCCGACACTCCGATTCCTGGTCTTCACTGAAACAACAGCAGGATTTGCTCAGGCCTCGCGAGTTGTGGCCAGGACTTTTCGCAAAGCTCGAGTCGCCTGGAGCACAGATCAATGCAGCCACAACACAGCGACCCCATCTTCAGGCCGAAAGGGTTTGTGTAGATCATTGTAGTGGAGTGTTGTTTGGGGGCAAGAATCTAAACCGCACGCATCAAAAACCGAAGTGAGTCCGCAACCCCGAGTCAACTGAGAACAGGAAGTCCAGGACCAGAACGTGGCTGGTGCAGCATTGGAGTCAATCGTCATCTTCTTCATGATACCCCCAAACATCGCTAAATGTCTGCCCTAATAACCCTAACCACCCCCACCCCCGGCCCCGGCCCTGCTTGGATGTACGAGCCCTGATCCAAGGAACCTTGAGCTGCCACTTCTGCTGCCATCGGAGGCATTTGCCCATCTCCGAGGCCAAAGCCTCCAGCAGTGAGGTGATCACCTGTTCCACGCCGCTCCACTCTTCAGGAAATTTCGGTACGAAGTCTCGGAGACGGCGCCCAAACTGGGTGGATGCTCGGTCATATATTTTGGTGGCATACCACTGAAACCCTTCAAGCTAGCAGCCTTCCTTATAACGAAATGTGGTTCCAGCGCCCTTGCAAGTCTGCGGTGTCCGCAACTGCCCTGGAACTGAGTTGTGTACGCTCCAGTGGATCTACTTGCCCCCGCCTCGGGCTTGAAGGCGCCTTCTTTCGAAAGGCACTTCAGGGCATTGCTGGACTGTAGCCATCGCAGAAGGTACTGCAGCAGAAAAACCTGGGTGGACATGTTATAGGTATTGCTTTGAGTGCTGTGGGTCCACGGTCATGTCAACTGACCGAGTGAAAAAAACGTAAACAAACTGCTGCACTGCATGCCCTTCTCTGTCACCCTCTCGCGGAAGGGCATAGAACCGGGAATCGGGCCATTACCCTCGGCTTGAAGGCCGGCTGGGTTTTCGCCTCGCAGAACGCGCAGCCATCCCAGCAGTTCTTCTCTACACTGAAGAATTCAGCCTGCCTCTTGCCTCTTGGACTTTCGGATCTACGTGGCTGTACTGGACGGCAGCGCTGTTTGTGCGTTGATCTCCCTTTGTGCCAGCCTCCTTCTTGAGCAGCTTGAAGAAAAATGCCTGCACATCTGCTTTGCTGGCATCCTCCTCGTAGGCTCGCACTGCCAGGCCTTTTCCAAGATCACTCGATGGCCAAAGGGGAAAACAAGTCGAAAAGGAAAGCTTAGCCACACGGGGTCCACAGATTTTTGGTAGAGGCTCCGGATGGGAAGGGCTTGGCTAGAGTCCGCTCAGTTGGACACCTACTTTCGGGACTACTCATTGGCTGAAGCGCTGAGCACGCAAGCGAAGGAAAGAACACGCTATAGGTGCTGACGTTGCTCTGCAGCGCTGCCTGCTCGTCCCAAGAGCTCCAAACAGGGGAACTGCAGCTCCCTCAACTGCGCTCTTCCAAGTTTCAGGCATCGTACGGCACAGTGACGTTCCGAAGGCGGCTTATGTCTGCTTTAGAAACCTCTTCTTCCGAGCTTCGGCTGGGCAGCGACACGTGGAGATGCCACCGAGCAGACGAAGGTCAAGACTGCTTTGCAGAGATCTGGAGGTAGGTCTTTTCCTCTTTCCTGGGCTCTTCAAAGATGCATTTCTCATGTGGCCCGCTTCTCGCTGCTGGTGATGGTGGTGATGATGATAGATAGATAGATTAGATTCGATTCGGTTAGATTGATAGATAGATAGAACCCACCGGCCAGACTGCAAAACAGCTTAAGGATCCATGCAGCCTCTCCTTGTCCCATCTTATCTGCATTATGTCTGGCATGTCAGGAACTGTTAAGGGGGCTCATGTGTTTCCACAGAGTTCGTCACTTCGAAGTGGATACTGGGAATGTTCCGTTCTGGCCTCGCCGGCCTAACTTCCAGCACAACGGCACTGGAAAGTCGAAGTTCAAGTTAAGTCACAATGCCCTTCTCGGAGAGCTCTTCGATCGCCAAACGGCAGCGTGAAGGAAAGGCTGAGGGCAGCTCTTGCGCCAGGGATTTCACCAGCCTCGCATGTCGGCATGGTACGGCATCAGGCATCAGCCGGTACTATGCATTCTTGTTCTGCGAAGAGGAAATGCTTTTTCCATGGGCGAGGTGTGAGAACCAGCCAAGCGGCGCCAAGAACTGCGCATCGTTGAGGGGCATCCAGGCACTCCGATGGCACTCCGACCCGATCTACCGATCTCAGTCTAGTCTATGCAAAACTACAAGCGCTGTAGGTCTGGAGGCTGCGGATGTTCTATCTTGCAGCAGTTTCCGCAACCGACTGCCCAAAAGCCTAAGCAACGTTGACGGCAAGGCTCCTCCACTTACTCTCACAACTGCGCCTGCTTACCAGAAGGTAAGGGCTTCTTCAGGACCTGGGCTGCGCGGCGTGCAGCGTCCTGGACCTGGCACATCCCCCGAAGAAGTGGTGTTGCGGTTTTGCGAAACATTTGACAATCAACCTGTGTGCATGTAAGCATGGTTGCCGCGCTTGTGAGGTAAGCATGTGACGCATGGACATGTGTGTGTGTGTCTTGACGCGGTATGGCAACCGTGCATGCCATACGTAATGTGGCCTCATCTTCTAGCAACACTGGCAAAAGCATACTTTTGATTTTTTTGATTTCGACATGTATGTATGAAGACAAGCGCAATTAGAGACGGCCTGCATGCGTATACATGCGAAGGTACTTGTTCACAAGAAAGCTATACACACATTCACAAACACACCTACACATACACGCATACAGATGGACAGATATACAGCCATACATACATACAAACCGACCAAGGACGGACGGACATGCACATACAGCTACAATTCTAAATAAAATATACAATCGTATGCAAATCGGCTCGTCTCTAAGCATGCATATGCGCACACATGCAAGTACAAGCAAGCATATAAGCAAGCAAGCAAGCAAACAAACACACATGCATTTATGCATACAAATGCTCCTTCGTTCGTCTAGTTGTTCATTTGGTTCTTTACATCTATAACCAACTACATCACTATGTATATCTGTTCGCATATATTGATATATCTGTATACACAGACTAGTTCCGCTACGGGTAGTAGACCGGATGGTTGTCTGCGTGTTTATATGCATGTGTGGTTGTGGTCGCATGCTTCACATTGCTTTACATCTGCAGCGCCAATGTCCTTGAAATAGTTATTCACGGGTACACATCTGTTTGTATGTATGTTTGTCTGTGTATATATATATACACATGTATACATGCAATGGTGTATATGTGCATACGCTTGCAACGGTAACCGCAAATGTATGTTGGCATATATAAATATATACATGTATACAGACATACATACATACATACGTACACTTCTCTACATGCCCACATGTCATACATGCAGATGTAACTGCAGACATTTGTGCAGCAAAGGCTGCAACATGCCTTGTGTGGATGCCGATAACAGAATCCAGATGTGCTTACATACATATAAGGGTATAACATAAGGACAGAACATGTCTGCTCATTCGCCCCTCCTGCCCCTTCCCAGATCCACCGCAAGGCCGGTTGCTGGGGGCGCAGGGCTTGGGTGCACCAAATACTTAACAGGTTTTTGAAAACCTATTAAATATAGGTTTTTAAAAATCATTTTGGATTCTTCAGGCCTAAGCTGCACTCGGAGAGTGACGAGGAGCGCACTTTCATGCTCACCCCCAATTTGGGCATACGGCTGGGATGCAAGCGGAAATCTCCCAAATTTTGGAAGGTGCATTAATGTTTCTTGAGCTTCAGATTCAGAATTTCGGAGTTTTGAGCATGAAGGTGTTTCGTGAGGTTCAAGACATAATGCTCAACAAATGCAGTTTTGGAGATTGCCGCCTCCAATCCAGCCATGGCCATAGCTGCCAGAATTTTGAATATTCGGGTGTGACTGGAATGATGATGGAACCTAATACTGGCTATACAATGCATTCAAACAACATGCAAGAGAGATCAGATGCATGAACGTACTTATAGCTATGTTGTGACAGCAATAACCAGAGCAGAAGCAGACAAGGCAACGAACACGAGTAATTTATAACTATCAACATCAAGCATCACAGACGTGATGGAATGATCATCAAAGATCCATGAACAAAAAACTCGCACACTCCAGTTGTGTTGTGCTGTGATAGTTCTATCCAGTAGTATACATTCCTGCAACAGATCCGCACACACATCAGGAATACTATACAGTAGTTATACTTATATTAGATGATTACATAACTTCTTCTCCCAACGTACGAAAGTGATGGGGCTGCTGGTCCGGCCTGCTCCTTCCACCATCGGGTTTCTTGCTTGGCTTCCGCAGCCTGTCCGAAAGTCATTGATGTTGTGGCACTGTACTCTTTCTCTTCTCATCCCCTTCTAGTACTAACACCACCACGACGACGACTACGACGATACGACTCCTGCTGCAGCTGCGGCTGCTAAGAGCAGTAGCAAAAGTACGACTACAAAAGATACTACCACTACGACGACAAAGATGAGCATTCATGGCTTGATTCTTCTTGTCAGTACTGTTGACAGCCGTTGTTTCGGAGAATCTTTGACCTTGCTCAAGCACACGCAGCATGCAATGGAAATTGTGACATTCAGATTTGTCTTACGCAAAGGGTTCGCAAGATAGGGAAACCAGAAACACAAGCAAAAGAAGATTGGGAGAAGAGGGAGTTCACGACTGCGGCGAGCGATGTCTCGTTGCCATATCTCATTACAAGAACTTGCATTTGACCTCCGAAATCCCAAGACTACACCTTCCTGCGTTGATTCCGTGCAACATGTTTCATGCCTGTGACTGTGGGAAGGCTTCTCTGCTGGCCTCTCGCGTCAGGTTGGTCAACCTTTCGCCTTGGCACCTGCCGGCGCTGCGCCATCAACAGTCAAGCAAGTCGGAAGCAGAAGCACTTGCTGTCTGAGATACCCGCTGGGCGGGTCTTGCGTACCACGCCGTCCCTTTCTTTGGAGTCTCTGTACTACCTCAGACTCTTGCAGTCGGTCTTGCTTCGACCATACTAGACCCCTGTGATTCTGTTCCGGCAAACCCTCAGCTTTACCTGTAGTGCATACACACAAAGTGAGGCATGGGCGGACAGTTTTGGCTGCAAAATCTTCGGCTGTTGTAGAAGGGGGGGCACATGCCCCTGCGTCCGTCCGTCCCTGTCACAGGAAATCTCCGCCCCTAGCAAGGCCATTGGGCCAATCGTCACTAGTCAGGATCCAGCGCGCATGCGCACACTTCCCACGCTGGGGAGGGCGGGCGGGACCTTTCAGCAGAAGAAGCTGTGAAAGTTCTGCAGTACCCGAACAGACGAGCTGCTGCGACCTGACACTTACAAGCACATATGCACACAGGTTGGGTGAGGGTTCCGTGTGGCCATATCCCATCCTACCCCGCCGCAGACATCCCGTCGGGTCCGTCTCTCTGCCCTGTTTCGCAAGGGAACTGCTGCCCTCACTGCCCAGCTCGACCCACAAAACAGTAATTACTCATGACTGCCCATTTTCTTGAGGAGGGGCTGCAGTGCACATGCCCTCATGCCCACCTCACGCCGAAGCTTCAGCCCTCGTGTCTGAAGTCTGAGGACTCCGAACTCATGCGCTTTGCGCATCCAAGGCTCACATTTTACAGCGTTTAGCATACATTTTGCTTGCCATGTCATACAACTGGGCTTCGACCTGGGGGAATATAACATCATCGAGCATGAACTGCCAAGGCTCCATAACACTCCGCAACTGAGTCCAGCACTTATTAGTGTGGAGTTCTTGGGGTACTCCTCGAGTGTAGCTGGTCGCTCACAGAGTGCCTGCCCAGGGAGTGGCGGCGGTAACGCGCATGTCAGCCCCTTGCGTACTTCACTTGCGATACTGGCGAGGGGGTCGGCATTCAGCCTCATGTTGAGCTGACCTCAAATGCCTCCCAGCAAGCCTCCCGCCCCACCTCGAAAATTGTCTGAAGAGCTAACTCATTCTTGTGAGCCGCATCCTCGAATCGAAAGCAGGCGATGGAGCCGCGAAAGGAGCCCCAGATTGCCAGAATGAGCTTCGCACAGTGTAGAGGGCCACTTGCTTGTCAGGGCACTGTGTTCCCAGAAAGCCAGAGCCTTAGAGTTTTACCCGCCCAGACGAGCGTCTCAGCATTACATGACAGAGTAAAGACTTGCCGGGCTTGATGTCTTTGACCAAACTGAGCCGGCTGACCGATGTACTGCCTGCTGCGTGAACTTGCAGCAACAACAGAAACTTGCCAAAGCTGCCCCGTTACGCATGCTGAATGCTTGTACATGCATACAGGGTGTGACTGCTCTGGCCACAGGTGGAGACTAATCAATCACGTGAAAGTTGGCAAAAAGGTACTGCCCGCATTTCATCATTTACAACATTTACAGGATCTCGGCATACCTGGCATACCTCGGCAGCATACGAAGCCGTCAGCACATCATAGCACTTCAATCAAAAGTGGTGTTTAAGTTTAACCTTCATTGAATCAGACACACATGTCCAAGCGTGCCGGGAGCTGCCACCACAGTAAGTCTCCCCAACGTCGAGCCTTGTGGAAGCGAATCCGGACAAGCAGATGAGAGGCACAGTCGCAATGCCACCTTTTCCAATAACGCCCAGCCATACGCGGGTAGCGATTTGCGGCATTCGGCAAACGTTCCAGAGGCCAAGTGCCCCGCATGTCGTAAAAATCTTGACGGACGAAGTCGCGAAGCGAAGTCAGTGCACATTTGTCTTTCCAGCAATATGACATGTTTAGGGTGCATTCGTTATGTATGGTCTACTCTTGCCGTAGGAATTAATTAAGAAACCGACGTCAGTGTCACGCAGGTTGTCGCACTCCGTACTGGGACTACGTACCCGTTCTCCGCCGTGATGAATATCGGCGGACAGTAAGAATGTAGGCAGCAGTGTCCTGACTGCCATCATACCTCGTCCGTTGCGGTCCAGACTTTCAAGGCGCACCGTTGTCTTTGGACAACATGCGGCATTGAAGCAAGGTGCCCAGCCCCGTGCGTGGCACGCTTCCGCTGGATCCTGCAAACACATTTACATCGCAGAGCCTTCACAGGAAGAGAGGGATCTGTTACATCTCGAGACGATTATGCCAATCTGGCCTTCTACACAGAATGGCCATACCAGAGTTTACCTTCCGTGCGGCTTGATCGCCTTCAACCGCGGGTGCTCTTCGAGCAGCAGCGGCTCGTGTCCAGCTTACCGAACACTGGCGGCTCTGAAGAGCCTTGATTCTGCCAGTGTGCTTAAGCCTCCTCTCGAACATCCGCATCAGCTGGCGGTGCGCCTGAGACAAGGCCATTGAGCGGCCATGGCCCGACGGAAAGCTTGATCAAGGGAAGCCAAGTCGCATAAAGCTTTGCTGCACTTTGCCATCATGATATGGCCAGTTATCGTGGAGATGACGACAGCCTTCCCACCCGACAACTACAAGACTACAAGCGTCCTCTGGCTGAGTGCAACATGGCTAATGACTATCACTGCTGCTGATTGCTCAAAGACTTGCCCCGGAAGCACTGCTGTCGCGCGGCCAGCGCCAAGATCAAGAAACCCACGCGAAGGGTAGACTCCACATCAAAGCAGGTGACGCCACCTGCGATGCAGAGCGAAACCCTTTCTCAGTTACTTCGTAAAGCGCTTGGCCTGGCAACTTGTCGGCCAATGTCGTCTTGGCAACGGCCTGGTTGATCGCGTCCTTGATGCCACGCTTACTCAATGTTGCAATGAGCCAGTCAACTTGCAGTCTCGTGGTGCCAAGCTGAAACTGCGCCTGTACTGCCAATGCAACAAGAACCAGATACCAGTTCGCAATAGCGCGGCAAACATCCCTGAATATCCCTGAATCATGTCACTTCGAACTCCGCCGTTGCCAATATCGTCAGGGTCGTTCCATGCCGCCCCAACAAAAACCACAAAGACATCTGCAAGTCCTTAAAATTTTGCTCACCTTGAAGCCCCCTGCACCCCGAAGCCAATGCCCTCATCCTGGCCAGGTCTGCGACTGAGCGCTCGGCACATTTGTCGCCAACAATGAAATGCGCAAACTCCCGAAGCTCCAGGATTCCCGCCAAGATTGTCACACAGAAAACGTCCAAGCCACTCCTCGCAGACTCATCCCTTGAACACGGTGTTGCATCTTATGTCCTGGTCCGCTAGATGCTGAATTCTTCTGCCAAGCTGCCAGGCATTGAACACCTGCGCGGTCAGAAGCCACTGTTTTTGTGCTCTTCTGGACAACGGAGCAGTCCACAGAACCATCAAAATCCTGAGCTCGCACTCGCCACCGGTCACCATGCCGTGCCATCTTCACGAAGAGATGTCTGGGGAGGTTGCACGTGGTAAGCGACCACGACAATAGTGGTAAAGAGGAAGTAGACTCCTGCAGGCTGGCACTGAGGTGCTTGAAGCCAAGTGCGGGTGCGCATCCAGTCGATGTGCCCAGCGTCCTGCGAGGATCAGAATCCCGGCACCTGCCAAAGGCGAGCAACCCGTACAGCTGACAAAGCTTTCGGCAATGCAAGACTGGCCCTTGAAGCTTGCAGTGATTCCACCGTGAAGCGATCGCGAACTCTCTGCCAGCGGCCAGTGCAGACAAGTGGCTGTCGGGGTCCGGATTGCTGCTTCGAATTCTCGTGCCTCTAACACTCGTCACGAGTTTCAATCCCGGAAGCACCCGCTTTTTTTTTGAAGCAATGGACTTGGTGGACATCCCTTGGGGCCCCGAATCTTGCAGCAGAGTGGCCCAGGCTGAAGACCGAAAATGGGCGGTGTCGCGCCTTCCCACACCAAACACAAGCTAGCTAGGGCAGCTAGGAACAGCAAAACAAACTCTCTGACCCTGTCCGTGCTGGAGTTTGCCTCCTCCCCCAAAGCATAGCCGGCCATGCCCAGGAAATTGAAGTTGAAGGTCTCCAAGAACGTGCCACAGAGAACCAACCTTGTGCTGAGGTTATGTACTAACTTGGCCCAGCTTCTGAACATAGAGAACTCGGGTGCTCACACAACATCAGGCAAGCGACAAGAGGGACACGCCGATGGATATCGTGGGGCCGTGCACATCCAGAGGGCTTGAGCACAAAACGTAGCACAGTCGTCGTTTGTCGTTGTCCTGTGCGCGACATCGGAAACAGGAGTGAGATCTGCAGAAGATTCCGAATCTTCACAAGGTCCGTCCTCCTCTACTCCGAACTCGCCCAGCTTGTGCGCATAGCGATGGCAGGCAGTCGTTATATGGCCAGCAATAAGCGAGAGAAAGGTCGCAGCGAGGAAGGTACTTAGAGCGAAAAGCATTCAGCAGTGCGAAGTACAGGCACTGAATCCATTCGTGCTCACATCAGGCAGGTGTTAATGCCGTCGAGGTGCAAGAAGCCAAGGTCTGGTTGAACATGGACATTGAACGCAGCTTCGGCACCAGCCTCGTGGAAAATATCATGGAGCAATTTTGGGCCATCAGTAGTAGCCTCGGCAAAGGGCAGCTCTAACTCGCTGCATAAAGCCATTCCCTTTTTGCAACAGGCTTTCCTCTTCGCCCTACAACTCAAACTCGGAAAGTCTGCAATTCTAAAACTTATGAGAGCAGCTCGCAAGTCGAAGTTGAAGGCAACCATGCAAAGCACCATGAAAAACCTTGGATGCAGAACAGGCCAGTCCGCAGCATGCCTCTGCTGTCAGAAAGCTTCAACACCCCGTCAAGGCCCTGTACACGACTTGCCAATGTATGCCAAGGTCACGTGTCTACCAACGACCACTTGCCAAAGGCATCCAAGAAGTTCAGCAAGCCCTGGCGCTTCGCAACGCTCAGCCGGGAGGGCGGCGTAAACCAACAGACCAGCCTGTGAAGGGGAAGATGGCCCAAGGCAGCATCAAGCCCTCCATTTCATGTACGAGTCCATGCTCCAAATAAAAAGACAGGACGCATCAAGATCGGCTTGATGTAGGGCCAAAGTCCACTGAATCCAAGGATAAGAAACGCCAGGCCATATACTTTTCCTTATATGGGCTGGGAGATACTGCGTGAGGGTGAGGACAGCCCTGGTGCAGGCTTCCTCTGGACTGCGGAGGCCGAGCGTCCCTGCCACATGTCCTTGATGGATCCGATGAGTGAGAACTGGAAAGTCGGCGGCAAATCCACGACAGGCCGCCCGTTTGCTGTCACAGAAACCTCACGAATAAGGCAGCAGCTAGCAGCAGGTTCTTCCACAGACGTTGCCCTGCTGAGGTCACCACGACGACGCCCGCCCCAATCCCAGAGTTGCTCGACACGAACCTGCAGTCAAAGCAATCCCAAGTCTGAGAAAAGCAAAGACAAAGAGACCGTCGCGCAGTCTGCTTGCTGCATGACCAATTGCCGGCGCGGGGCATGAGAATTGTTTCAGCCATTAGCAGCGGGAGGCCCCAACCTTGCTGTTCCACTCAGTCAAGACAAAACCTTTTCAATTTTTAAGACTATCAAATTATCTCATCATAGCTGGAGTTCTTCGATTTAGCTTGGCGACGCATATACGGCGGCGTTCGCGGGTGGAAAGCCAAAGCCCTCGCCGGCATCATGGCAGAAAGAACAGCACCACCGCCGCCTGTTCAATGAAGCGCATCGGTGCACTGAACTTGCATTTTTCGAGACTCAAGAGTATGTAAAGAAATTACTTCAATGCTCTCTTCGCCTCGCACTGCACCCCTGCGACTCTTTCAAGCTGCCTTGCCTATCTCTGCTACCAAGGAAGTAGGCCCGGTCCCCGTACTTGTTGTTACCGTCGTTGCCAAGGACATGTCCTGCTGCTCAATGCAAGAGACCGTGCAGTGTTCTTTCCAAGTATCCGCACGTAGAGATATCAGCGGGGTGCACAACAAACAAACGAACGAACAAACAAACAAAAAACACAACACAACACAAACGAACACACAAATCCAAAACACAAAGAGGGAGAAAACACACACACACACACACACGCGCGCGCACACACAGAGACACACACACACACACGCATGCGCGCGTGCACCCTTCGGCGAATGCAGAGTCATTGTATGCAGGCGCATCTTGCTTTTCACAAGGAAGCTCTGAGTAGCCTAAATACACAAGTCCTGCATTTGACATGCCCGCGCATCTGTCTTCTTCCTTGGCCAGCTTGCACACGGAATCTTGGGAAGGTTTAACTTGGCTTGAGTGTGGCCGAGTTTCGACTTGATGGACAGGCCCAGGCAAGTGCCTAAAGATGCCTGCAGGACACCGTCTGTTGCATGGTTAGCAAACTCACGAGTTTCCCCCACCAGTGAAGCCAGGCACACGCGAGGCAGGTTTGCCCTCGCATCTGCTTTAAGACATGACCACAAGACTTCGTGTAAGGAGGGGGCCAAAAAGCACACTGCGAATGCAGCCAAAGCTGAATTCGACAGCATGTCATTGCTGAAGTCCTGGGTGTCTGCTGAATGTGACCACAGCTGCTGTTCCCTGGGCACTGCTGAAGTTGCAGCCAAGCGTGCATTCTCAGGAGGTGGACATGGTGGTGGTGCTGAGAGGAAGCTGCTGATCTTCTCGTTCACCTATGTAAGCCGACAGGCAACAGCCTGCATTGCCCGCAAGGTCTTCGCGATGCTCTGCATAAGGCCCGGGCCATGTGAAGACCTTGTGCCGTGAGAATGCTGTGTCCGACCTGCTGGATTGCTTCCTTGTAAGCTCCTGCACGCCAGGCCCGGAAGATTTCCGGCAGTGGCAGCTTGGAACATTCCGGTCGAAGCTTAGATTGTCCTAGCAGGAAGGCGGCGGCAGAGTTCAGCATATGGTCGACATCATCCTCCAAGTCGCCGCTGCCTGTCTGAAGTGTCGCCACCAATTCGAGCATTGAGCAGCTCCAGAGCTTCAATCATCGAAACATATCAGGGCCCTCGGGGCCCTGCCAGGCCGAGGAGTCAGGGTTGTTCGGAAGGAGGTCGCGCCGAAGTCTGCTTGGAGCGCAGCTGCCGCATCAAGACCTCTTCGGGATATGAGGTGTGGCAGATGCTAAGCATACACGGAGCAAGCACGTGCAGCGCTGGTGCCCATGTACTCAAAAGCTGTGGCACCTGAGGCCAAACACCCGACTGATGCCAGCTGATCAGTGGTGAAGGTACCGAGTCTGGTGGCATTCAAAGCCTCAGGACACAGCGACACAGGACCCTTCACTTCTATGCAGGGCCTAAGGAACAGCAAGCATCAGAACGTCAGCACAGCTCATCTCGTTGGATGAGATGTCGCAACTTAGTTGCACGTCAAGATGCCAGAAACGCCTTTGCAGCCAAGGATAGCTCCGACCTCGCTGCTAGGATCGTCATGAGAAAAAAAGCTTCCCATGAGGTTGGAGCATCAACTCATGACTGATGTTGAAGCTTGGCTTCTGGATCACCGCGAATCAAGTGGCATTACGCCATGCTGGACTTTTTGGGCTTCCGTAGCAGAGTAGCAGATCCCTGTCTGAGTTTTTCTTCCACGGGGCCAGTTGCACCCGAGCTTTGCCTGTCTCCGTTAGTCTCCGTTCTCCTTCTCTCATGCTCAACGGCACTGCTCTGGAAAGGCACGACATACAGGCGAGAGCACCGTGCGAGTAGCAAAGCTTTTGTATGCTTCTGTGCAACCGGATTCTGCCGAGAAACATCTTCAGGGCGACAGCGAACTCCTCCTGCAGCTCAGTGCCACCCACAGGCCCTCTGCCAGGTAGAATACCAAGCTTCAACCTTGCAGTCTTAGGCAGAGCTGGCCTCTACAAAGGGCACACCACGGGAGGGTCAATCGAGAAATTATCTCCTTTCCAAGCAGGCACGGAGACACGGAGACACCTGCGGCTCGGCTTTCTTCGCCGGCCTTCGTCGGCCTCCGAGCTTTCGCCGAGTGACTGGAGCTGCAGGTCGAGTTCTTCAAGCTCCATGCCGAAGGAGAGCTCCTCCCGATGCATCGGTGGATGGTCATGTGTGGCAAAACACGACCTCATATTTCCCGTAGCACTTCTGGCGAGCATATGTACGATGCCGGTCGCACATGCTCGAAAGATGCCCTGCTGCGAGCCTGTGGCTTGGGAGAGTAGATGTCCATGGCTGTCCATGTATTTAGATGGCCTGAGCGCGATTAATCTACACATCCACTTGATTGATTGTGGTCGGCCAAAAGCGGGCAGAAGGGTCTGGCTCACAGATGCATTCTTCACCGTAATATTGATCTGGGCCAGCTTGTCTATGTGGAGAACCTGCAAGGGTCGAACACAATTTTTGTGCCGAAGTCTCGGCAGGACCTTCGATGGACCACCTGCGAAGCCTCGCCTTCGAAATGGGCAGCATCAGCAGCGACTCCGCCGAGAGGTTTGCGTCAGCTCCCAGTGCTTTCGTGAGTAAATTGTTGGCGCCTCACGGCTTTTTTGTCGAGAGTCTAGAGTTGATCGCTCCTTAACAAGCGCATCTGCCAAGCTGCTGTGAGGTGACCGGGAATTCCTTGAAAACACACACGCGCTCTGATCTTGGTGCTTTGAAAGAAACACAACAGTTTGCCGAGGCTCCCCAGCACTTTGGTCACGATGTCATGTATGAGTTCCTTGCTCAAAGCGGATGACTCGATCAAGTTGTCATGCAAGTACGACTAAGTACGACATTTACAGGACCTGAAGAAAAGATACGAACCGTGATTCCCTCTGACCGTCAAGGTGTATGAACGGCTTCCTAGGTCCTAGAGCACCCAGAGATCACCGCTTCTGTTTCCTGCGCGGCCTGTACGTAGCGGGTTGTCCTCCATCGCGACAGCGACAGCAAATCCCGCATTAAGCGGACGGCTCTGCTCACGAATTAAACCAAGTCCGCGCAGGGGAAGCCATTTCTGGGCTGTCAGTCCGTCGCCAGAATTCAACGAACTGGCATAGATGGGTGAAATGGCTCGTCGCAACTTGGCTTCCCCAGGCAACTGGTTCGCCTGATGTGAAACAATGATCGACAAGCGAAAAGCCTCATAATATCTGTACGAGATATTTGCAGGACCTGCAGCAAAGTGGAAAAGATTGCCTCCCTTTGATCGTCAACCTGTATTAACGGCTTCCCAGAACATCCGTTTCCTGCAAGGCCTGTACATAGTGGATTGTGCCCTCCATCTCGGAAGCGACAGGGAATCCGGCATGAATTGGGTAACGACGTCTTCTTTTGCGTTCTCTGCCGATGCGTGCCTGGGGAAGCACGAATTGTACCAAGTCCGCCTGGGGGAAAACGGGGCTGTCATGTCCATCGCCAGCATTCAACGAACCGGATTAAATGCATCTCTCTGTTTACGCGACTTGGCTTCCCCAGGCAATTGGTTCGGCTGATGTGAAACAACCATCAAAAACCAAAACGCCTCAGAGTCTCAATCTGGATCGCAAGGTACACATTTTGCGAGATTATCCTGCCGGCGGACAAAAATTTAAAAACACAAAATGAGGGACAACAACACCAGGAGCGCAATGATAGCTCACGGCATTGCAGGGGGGTTCTGGATGGACGGAAGGCCTGTAAAGAAGGCTTCAGAAAGGCTTTAAAAAGTCTGTCAAGGAAAGCTTCAACTGGGATTTGAGCGCGTTAGGGGTTTCAGGGGTAGGCACATAACTTGGAATAAAGCACACCTGTTAACTTACAAGACTCTATATCTATCTATCTATCTATCTATCTATCTATATATACATATATATATATACATCGTGTGTGGGCATGCGCCACGTTGATTACGAGCAGCGGTGTTCCATGTCATGCACAGTGCTGCTGTCGCTCCGGCTCCCCTTCCTGCTGTTCCTGCGGATGCAGGCTGCTATTGCTGCTGCTTGTGCTGCTGCTGTTCTTCGTGAAGTTGATTGGACTGTGATGATAGAACTTACATTACCATGCAAATTCCATTAAATTAGCAGCTTCCACTGTAGTACACGTGATGTGTTGCCTCCACAGTCGAGGCAGCGGCTACCAGCCAAAACTGGTTAAATGAGCACTCCGCCGAATGGGACACATGAGCCACAGTACTGATGGCGGTGGAGACGATGAGCCGAGCCATCCGCGTCTTCTTCAGCACCGTCACCAGCATCGCCATCACCATCCTGATAATTATGGCTTGTGCTACCACGATCGGCATCATCACCACCATGGTCACCAGCAGCAAGACACTGTCGTTGTTTGCTACTGAGGGATCCCTGCTAGAGAGATTTTAATCTCCAAACCAGGTATTTCTGGTACATATCTAGGTCGCGAAGATTCTGAAATGTCAAGACTATAAAGACTCTCAGCCAACTTCAAGCAGCAGTAGTCAGCATGAAAGAGCAGCGATCAAAGACTAAAGGGCTTGTCTGTCAGGAAAGCTAAGTTTTTCATGGCTCAGTCCTTGAAGGACACCGCTGCCAGCACATCCGGCCCACTGCCGGACCAGCTATCAGATTGAATTGGCATATGACGGGTTTATCCACGCCAAGTCATACTTCCAAAGCACGCCCATGCAAACGAAATGGCCGCACGGCCTTGCATTCCATAGCCCGAACTCCCTGAGCTCCGTCACGGAGGCGGGCTCCCAGGAGCCCCAAAGGTCCCCAAAGGCCGTCGGGGTATCTTATTCCTCGGGCTAGCCGGGCTCATGGCTTCCGAGCACAAAAGTCCCCCTTCTCGATTTCTGCATCTCTTGAAAACACTACGATCTCCGGAATCGGACCTTCTCGAACTGACCCCGGCTTTCGTTTCGTTTTTAAGGTGCGTTTCCTATATCCTGCCTTCCGCCTGCTTTGGCTTTCTCTTCTTTCCACTTGCCATACTAACATGATTACCATCGTTTTTCAAGGTAATTTACATAGGAACTATTCCATGTAAGCAAAGCTTCTCTATACATGACTTACTCTTAGTTGTGCCTTCGATCGCTGGTCTGCATTCCTACATGCGGTTCTATGCTCTGACTACTGTTGATTACAAACTCGAGAGGCACATGTCGGTAGCATCGTGAGCAGAGAAGCAAGCGTGCACCAACCCTACAACCAAAGGGAGTTGGGTGGTTTGATCCATTTCAACAGCTTCGACAGTATCTCAAGTATCCAAAGCGATCCAAAATCGCCAAATCTCTCAAAGTTGACCAAGCTCTCAGAAAGGCTTGACATTTTTTCGCCTCCCACCTAGCTAGGACGAGCCGCATTACATCGCATTACAGCGTACCGTCGAAAGAACAGCAGCAGTTACCATTGACTGTGCCTTCACACAAGAATCGGCCAGGCTGTACAAGGTCTGTTAAGGCTTGACATGATTCGAAAGGTTACTTCCAACAGCTTTATAACAGGATTCGACTGTTTCGACAAGTGTTTCAATGATGAGGCATTTGATTAGATGATTTCGGTAAGGTTGCGACTGATACAAAACCGGATCAAGATACTATAGCCGGGTATATAGGATTTCTTTAGACTGGTAAAGACTCCAAACTCCTTTTGGGGGCCTGCTGGAACGGCTTGAGTTTCAAGATTGAAGATGTCAGAGAAAGTGTTGCTGCAATCCTCGATTTCGGTGTGTGAAGCTTGAAGGCTTGAAACGGCTAGAACTCAAGCTGGACCAACTTGAAACTCGAGCCGTTTCAAGCCGGCTGGGTTTGGGAGTGTGCAAAAGCTTTGAACCGGCTTGAGTTTCGAGTTGGTTCACCGAACGTTGAAGATTGAGATTACCAGGACAGGAACTTTCAATTTACGATGGGCCGACTTGAATTTAAGACGGCCCCTCGCAAATTGAAGATTCCTATCCAACAAATCCTGGAAATTCTTGGAAATCTTCAATCTTCAATCTTCGGTGGACCGGCTTGAATTCGAGCCGGTTCAAGCTAGCTGAGTTTGGGAGTGCGCGAGTTGAATCGCTGCCTCGCACAGTACCCATGACAAGCAGGCACTCCTTGGCAACCCTTACCCGCTGAGTGTCTGCGGCCAGCAAGCGGTACCAACCTGGCCTACTAGCCGCTACTAGCTACCTCACTCGCGGGGCGAGGAACCCATTCCCTGTGTTTTCCTTTTTTTTGTTCGGCATGTCGTTTCTCTCTCTCGATGGTCGGGGCCTGCTGCAATGTCTTGGACCGGACTTCTGGGTTTAGCTTCGCCTTTAACCTTTAACCGTATTTTGTGCCTCCCACCCAACTAGGACGAAGCCCGCACTGCACCCTTTAATTTTAACCCTTTACTTTGAGGGGTTCCTCTGCCTTCCTCGCTTCAGGAAAACATCTTCGGGACGACTTTAGGGTTTGCTTTGCCTTCCTCGCTTTACGGCTTCATCTTCGTATATCTTCGTGACGATTTTACAATTGGCTCTGCCTTCCTCGCAAAAGGGTGTGTTTTTTGGACGATGTTGGGGCGGCTTCATCTTAGGGACAATTTTAGGGCTTGCTCTGCCTGCCTTGCTTTAGCATCAAATCATCTTCGCGACGACTTTCGACTATAACTCTCCGGGACGACTTTCGTCGTCTTTGCTCCGGTTTCCCTGCTGTAGGGTTTCACTTTAGGGACGATTCTAGGGTTGGCTTTGCCTTCCTCGCTTTACGGTTTCACCTTCGTGACGATTCTAGGATGTGCTTTGCCTTCCTCGCTATGGGATTTGTTTTTTTGGACGACGATGGGGCGGCTTCATCTTAGGGACAAGTTTAAGGCTTGCTCTGCCTGCCTCGCTTTAGGGTTTCATCTTCAACAGCAACACAAAACACAAAAACAAAACAAGGCGACCACTAGAAACAAACACACGACACGGCGGATCCTCCTGTCGAGCCTTCGTAGATCGGCATGTCCCGGGGAACACCACGAGACGTGATCGATGCTTAGCAGGCCTGGTTATAATCCCGGCAAAACCCTTGGCGGGCCCCACGGGCTCTGCGGGAAGCGTCCGCATGCATGCCGCTGCACAAACACTCAAGCTGACTGCTCGCGCGCCCGACGGTGCTTAACCGATCCTTGATGGCGGCCCGCCAAGACAGTGGTCCGAGTCCGACTCACCGATGGTATGGGAGCGACATCGGATGGGCGATTTGAAACCTGAATCGTTGACAGACAGGGAGCACCCCGATGCGAATGCCGTTGGCAACAGCCTTCGCAAGGCGAGCCTTCTCGGCTTCCGCCTCGAGAGGATTCCCAGAAAAAAAGGCATTCCTATCGGTCCTATCGGAACCGAATGCGGGGGGGGGGGGGGGGGGG